>JAFVLL020039234.1:0-10177 GCA_021397915.2 Tor tambroides | reverse complement strand
CCGGATTTGTCTTTATCAACAGATTCCATTTGAAAGGGTATATTTTTATCAATAAGTATAGCCACCCCTCTAGATTGTGATGTAAAAGAAGAAAAGAAAACCTGTCCAGGCCACTGTTTTTTAAGATTCTGATGTTCAGAATCAGTCAAGTGTGTTTCTTGTAACAAGGCAATCCCAATGCTATGTTTTCTGAGATACAGAATTACTTTTTTCCTTTTAAGTCTTTGATTTAATCCATTGACATTCCAAGTAACATACTTATATTTCAGTGTACTTGACATTAACTATATATTAATTGTTCTATTTCCATCTTAGAGCACTTTAAGAACTTATCTCTAAACAGCTCGCAAATTAAATAAATTAAACATGTGTTCTGTCCAACCCCCCCACCACTCCCACCACTTCCCCAAACGAAGTGTGAAACTTTAAACCCCCATGACTGATTATGCACCGCAACATACAGTCGAACTTGACTTCCTCTACCTTATCCTAACTAACTAGCTCCCGTGCAGTTTCTGTCAATCCCAACAAATAGTTACATTATGTACTTTCAAACAAACATATTATTTACTTAACCATTCAAATGAAAAAATAATGTTACCCAAAATAAACAATTATTGAACAGTAAACAATTCAACAAAAAGAAAATCACATTCTTCTCACATTAGATTTTGTATATAAAGTCCACTCTTGACAGAATTAAGTCATTAATGTTCATTCAAGAGAAAAAAAAACAAAAACAAAAAAAAACTCACTCCTCTTCCTTCGGTAACTTACGGATATTCTTACATACTTTATGGGTGATCGCTTTAGTATATTTTACTTTAAGTCCCCAGAGTTCGTTGATATGCCATTTCCTAGTGCCTTACCCGGCAGTCAAGTGCGGATGATGCTGTCAAAGATAAGTCTCTGCAGATGCTTCGGAGTTAAAGGATCTTTGTCCCTCCGGTAGCTGAATCCTCAGGGATGAAGCATCGCGTAGGACACGTCGTTGTTGCGTAGGTGTCTTTTTAGTGCGCTGAATTCTTGTCGCTTTCTGAACAAGGTTGATGACATGTCCCAAAATATCATGATAGTAGAGTTGCCATAGGTGAGCTTGCCCCTTTCTCTGGCTGCATTGATGATCTTAAGTGTGTCTCCATACCGAAGTAGACGAATCAGAATGGCCCGTGGTTTGCCATTCTCCGCTGCTCGTCGTTGCAAGGTGCGGTGAGCTCTTTCAATTTCGTAGATCTCGTCCTCCTGTCCCAGGATCTTACGTAGCCATTCCTTTAAAAAATCCACAGCATTTCTACCTTCCACTCCCTCTGGAAAACCGATCAGGCGTAAATTCTGACGACGAGAGAAGAAAATATGAGGGACTTCCTGTCAAAAGTGATTGATTTATGACACCTCAGACCTCCTGTTCCTGTTTCTTGATGTTTATGACACCCTGTTTATGGCAGTGTCCATTTTGTGATCAGGATGCGGTTCGACCATTTTGTTTTACCATGTGCTATGAAGTGTTACAACAACGCAATACAGACCAAACACGTGTCTACCTGATCTATGGGCTAAATCTTAATGGCTAAGCCAAAAAAATCAAAGCATTCACGAAGACCATTACCCATCACGCTGTATATATCCTTCTGAAAAGGTTTTAAGTTTGGGTCTTTCTAAAACATTTGTATGCGTGCATCCTGACACAGCACTGTAGAGTCAGTACAAGCTGATAGGCTATTGTTAAAAACTGAAGACAAAGAGCCAAGCAATTTATTCAAACCACTACCATCCACCCATCTAATGTTTGGGCCAAACTGAGAAGGAAGGGCGAGAGTATCTTCGATACTTCTCAGTAAAATAATTACAACCACAAGTTTTAAACATGTTTAATAAAGAAATATAAATGGGGCCCAGTTTCAACCCACTGTGGTCCCACAAAAACCCCATATATGGGCCATTTGTGGGTTCAGTGTGGTCACCCATTTGGGCCCTATAAGGGTTCTGTATGTGGCCCACCTTGGCCCCAATTATTAGAACCCATTTGGGACCCATGTGGGCCCATATAATGAAAATCTACATGGGCCCCACCTAGAGCCCACTATGGACCCATCATGGGCTAACAGAACATGGGGCCCAGTGGAGCCGATGGACAAAATTGTATGGGTCCCATTTGGGTTGCCCATGCAGGGCCCAAGTAACAGCCCATCAAAAACCCACATGGGGCCCACATGGAAGTGTTGGCTGGGATCCTAGTGGTGGTTTGCTTGCAAATCGATCTGCGGCAGAGGACGCAAGACAATGTAATGAGTTGCAGTGCCCTTTTGTTCACTAGGGTGCGCTACACATCAACTCTAAACTGTAGAACACAAGAACCGTAGAACTAACTGTTTATTAATTTATTTATTTAGCATAAATCCATTATCTTATTATCATTAAAATCAAATTTAAATGATCAAATAATCTTTAACAAATATATTACTGGAGCCTCATCAATTCATTTCAAATCATGTTCATCTGTCCGCCAGGGCTGCGCTCAGCCCCGACAAAATGGTGCAAAACGTTTTTTTTAAATGGAAACGGTGGTGCGTTGAACACCCTGTTCTGATGGCGCAAGTGTTGCAACTATGGCAGCTGAGAAGGCCATTCTTTGTGTTCTTTTTGAAGAATTTTCTGAACCTGATGAAATCGGTATAAATACGTGTTTAATTCTGCAAAATACGTTCGATGTTACAGTCACTGCCCTTGCCATCCAGAATAAAAGAGAACATCCCAATCGAGTGAAGGGATTTGTGGAAACTGTGGTTCCTAATTATTGTGATCCAACATTTGCCTCGCATTTCAGGATGAAAAGACAAACATTTCAGGTGAAAGATAATCCATTTCTTAACTCTGAGGCTGTGTTATGATCAATATGACCTTATTATTTTTATTTTGAGTATTAGGCTTATTAGGTGTTATCTTACATCATTGGAAATATTAAGGTTTTTATGAAATAGTATTTCTTGATTATTTTCACCACATGTAGTCAGAGTTACATGAAATAATGATAATGCAACAAATTGTCACAAATCCGGTCTATGAACTTCCGTTCACTCACCACCAGAGGTCACTCGCTCACCACATTGACTCTTGCACTACACTAACTGTTGCACGTCACCCCGGACTACAATTCCCATCATCCATTGCACTGAAGACACAGCTGAATGCACTGATCACACAGCTGATTCCCATCACACACCTTACTTAAGCCATGGACTTCCTCAGTCAGATTGCCGAGTATTGTTCTAGCGTTTAGCACTCTCCTAGTGTTAGCATCCAAGCAATTCTTGGATTTGTGGTTTAATAGCAAGTACCATGACAGCCCTTGGTATATTGGGACATCACATAAGCATATTGATGAAAGGCTGCTTACCATCAAACCTCCATCTGATATACCAAGAGTACCACGGACTGTGAAAGTAGCACAAAGGTGGAAGGCTGCAGAATGCAGAAGCTGGCTGTTATTCTACAGTGGGCCTGTTCTATACAAGATTCTTCCAACTAAATTTTTGAAACATTGGCTACTTCTGGGCACTGCCATTTTTTTTGCTTTCTGAAAGACACTATCACGGAAAGTGACTTAGCAGCAGCAACATCCAAGATAACAAAGTTTGTGCAGGAGATACCTAAGACATATGGCTTGTGCCAAATGTCCATCAACTCACACACCTGCCCTTTTCTGTCAGGATGTATGGACCTCTTTGGTGTACATCTGCATTTGCATTTGAGGGTCACAACCAAAAACTGAAGAGGTTGTGTCATGGAACAAATTATATTCCATCTCAAATTGCACGCCAATTCAACATACTTCAGTCAATTCCTCAACTGCTCAAACAAACAATGACCAGTGCCGATGTCTCAAATAGGGTGGACAAACTTGTCAATGACTGACTAGATGTTTATCCTCTTGTTGCAGAGGCACAGAAGCTGGAAGGTCTTGTTTTGTTGGGATGTTCTCGAAAAAATGCTGGATCACAAGGATAAGCTCTTAATGCTCCCAGTCTATGATCTATCTGAATATGATGAGTACTCTGCAGAGACATATGAGAGAGCCATTGTAAATGGACAACTGTTAACAACAGAGAAATATGGAAAGGCATACAAACACAACAGTTTTACAGTTCAGCTAAGAAATGGTTGCATTGGAAAGACTGAGTCAATTGTAAATATTATAAATGGTCACAAAAACAATCCTCTGATCCAGGTTCAGCTTTTCCAGACTGCACTTGCTGGTTTTGTGTCTGAAGGATCTCCTTCCCATATAAAAGAAGTGGTGCCAACTACAACAGTCATGGTTGTGAAACCTCTGGAGGTAGTCCGCAAGCTTGTGCATATTAGCTTCAAAAAACATGCTATATCGCATTGCAACCAAACAACATAGAGCTTGACTGATGTTTAAGCCCAGCATAGAGCTCAGCTGATGGTGATATTTTTATGGTAACTCAACTGCATATGGTGTTCCTGCAAGTGATGGTAAATAAAACTTTTCATTGTGTCAATTGTATAAAATTCAAATTTTTAAAATTATTATAAATCTAAATTTTATTTATATTCTATATGAATCTGTCTAAAGTGTATATAATTTCTGAATTGATTAAAATTATCTTGCTGTATAAAATACATTTACAATATATTTTTGTAATTATCTGGAATAACTTGGGCTAATTTTGTTGTCAGCACAGTATGTGTTTTAAAAAAATAACTTTAAATGTTTTTGTTGCATTATTAAACTTTTACAATACAGATTTAAATTACAGCATGACTCAGAAAGAGTTCTCTCTACAGTGTGTACACCAGGGGTGTCAAACTCAGTTCCTGGAGGGCCGCAGCCCAGCAGAGTTTAGTTCCAACCCTGCTCCAACTCGCATACCATGTAGTTTTCAAATAAGCCTTAATGACTTGATTAGCTGGATCAGGTGTGTGTAATTAGGGTTGGAGCTAAACTCTGCAGGGCTCCGGCCCTCCAGGAACTGAGTTTGACACCCCTGGTGTACACACACACACACACACACACACACACACACACACACACACAGTGCTACTCTAAAAAAGTAAAGTTACTCTTTGAAAGTAATTAACAGAATCAAATAAGATCCTACAGGACAAATTGAATTTCCATTTAAAAATCACAATTTCCAATAAGATTCTATGTGAATTCATTAATATCAGTAATTCATAGCTTTTGTTTGACATGGCAGACTCCTGTGTTAATCAACATAGATACAATAAAATGCGCTCAACAACTCACCAACAGATGTCGTTCACCCAAAATGATTCGTTTAGGAGGTAGACTTTATAAGTATTACTATTTCTTCCTTTATAGCGTCTTTAAATAAACTTTTAAGAAGCTAAACAACGTTAATCACTCGGTTTCTCAGCTTCTCCTCTTCGACCGTACAAAGGAGCTCGCTACATTAGGATTGCTTAAAGGGGAAGCGTCAGGACAATACCATATATAGATGTTTGTGTTTCTATGAATTCCTACTCACATGTAATACATTTTAACATGAAATGTCATATTTATTATCTTTGCCTTACTGTAATATTATGAATTTCAGTTATATTTGTGTGTATTCATAGGCTGCATTTTTAATGGATTACAAGTGTTACTCTTAGAAAGTAATTAATTAACAGAATCAAATAAGATCTTACAGGACAAAGTGAAATTCCATTTAAAAATCACATTGTCCAATATGATACAAATCAATAAAAGATCCTACAGGAAAAATTTAAATCCCATTAAATAAAACACAATGTCCAATAGGATTCTAAGAATCAGATAAAATCCTATAGGACAAAGTGAAATTCCATTAAAATCAATCAGAATGTCCAATAGGATTCTAAGAATCAAATAAAATGTTTAATGCTAATAAAAATGTTTTCTCCATCTCTGATAATACCGGGTTGCTATGGTCACGTAGGTTTGTTTACGCATTAAACTCGTGGCCACGAGAAATGGATGTTGTTACCTCGACAAAACGATCTCGTGGCCACGACAAAACTAAGTGAATCGAAGACGGCCCTTCTCGGGCACCGTACAATAACGTTTCATACAGTCCGGATGTTGTATAGGCTTCTTGATTTATATCTCATATAAAGCACAACACTTCTCGGTTCGGCGACACTGACGCGATCCCTTACATTGTGATAACAGAGGAAAGCAATATAAATGTCTGCTTTATTTTATATACTTCCACAATAAGAACACAACGTTACGAATTGCTTTTGTAAAATAACAGGGTGCGCTTTCTGGTGCGCCTTGTTATGTCTAAAGGTCTACTTAAAACAATCGAAAACAAATTTGTGTTTATTTAATTTGTATAGCCTAAATACAACAAGAGGTACTGTACAGTCTTTCCCGTGAGCTCATCTGTACTATTGTGCTCACACCCAGGCGCAGCGCAGGCTGTTCCTTCAGTATAAAGCAAAGCCTGGAATTTAACCCATAAGAAGAACGCGATGTGCGTGCTTGATTCAGCTAAAGATCATTTAATAATATAAAATCATTAATACATAATATATAATCAGACTAAAGTAGCTATCAAGGCTACCCACGCATGTGAAACAAATATTAAAGCAGCTCATTTGTTTACCCACGAACAAAAATAGGTCTACGAAAAATCTAGCTTAATTTTCATTTGCCCGTTTTCAAACAGAACGAAATAATAATAATAATAATAATAATAATAATAATTATTATTATTATTATTATTAACCTATTAGAAAATCTCTTTATTTCTTTTTGTTCATATTTCGATTTGTTGTTAAACCAAACTTAGTCATTCAAACAAAGAAATATTCCAAGCCCAGAGTCGATTATTCAAAAATAACTGTTTTGATCTGATCATATAGCCTAAACAAGTCATGGGTCTGAGTGCAGTTATTGGATATCACTATATTGTAGACAGATGGGAGATTAATCCTAATAAACATGCCGCTATAATTAAAACCATTACATTAAAATACATTTAAAACAGTGTATTTCAATTCAGCAGCGTGCAGATCCTTGTTTATGTCAGACTGTGGCGACAGCAGCGCGGACAATCGCTCAGCTCGCTCACATAACGTACCATATATCTATTATAACGGAAAACATATCGTTTTTATGACATAATATGTCGTTTATTACGAGAAAAAATATGCCGTTTTAACGACAAAAGATGTCGTTTTAACGAGAAAATTATATTGTTTTTATGACATAACATCGTTATTACGAGAAAAGATGTTTTAACGAGATAATTATGTCGTTTTAACGACATAACATCTCGTTTTTATGAGAAAATGTTTTAACGCGAAAACATCTCACGAGAAAAGATGTCGTTAAAACGGCATAACATCTCGTTATTACGACATAATTGAGTGGAAAAAATATGTGTGTGGCAGCAATGCTTCACCGTGATGATGCAGTCCTTTAAATCTTATCTCTTGAGTGTAGCATAATTCAGTGGTTGTAAAATTAATATCATGCTACATGTGACACATTTTATTTAATGTAACAGAAAAAAACACAGTAACACCAGTGACACAATGAATCACCAGTGACATACATAAGACCAAATATCTTTATTCTTCAACTATAATTAAGTAGATGAGACTAAATTGTTACATTTGGCAATTAGAAAGCAGTTGGTAAAAGAACATAATTTTAAAAACATTTGAACTAAAATGTACAACAAAGAAGCTGTAAGCTGTAAGTAAGGTCTCTGCTTCTCAGCTGCACAATTTAGCCATACCTGACCAAAAGAGGATTAACAATGATAAAGAAAAGTTAGAATCACAAAATATCAGTGCTATTTTATGCAAAAGAACTAAATGAATAGATTTGAATTAAGTTTATCTATAAATGGGAGTCACTGGTGTTTCTGATCTTCACTGGTGTTACCCTTAAAAGGTAACACCATTGACAATTTTCATGAAAAATTCATTTTACAAAATGGCTGCTGCAAATTATCAAACTACATGTTGTCAATCATGGTATACTCACTAAATTAAGTTGTTTAATCCATTTGTTTTCTAGATTTGTACAATTCCTAAAAGCTTCATATGAAATCATGAGATAAATGAGAATTTCTGATAACTGAAAAGAGACACTGAACTTAACATGGGCCTTTCTTCATAGATCTTCAGGAAATAGGAAGAAGGAAGTCAAGTGATGTCATCAGTGTGATTTTTATTTCAAAATAAAGTATTTTTGTTAAATGGTAACACCAGTGACACAACTCCAGGGGACCACTACTTTCATTATTTTATAATATTTATTTGGTATTTTGTTTTTTTATGTCATTTACATCATATAGTTATGAATACATTATTGTATTTTAAATGGTAGAAAAACCTGTTTTTGACCTCAAAATAAAGCACTTTCCCTCTGTACATGGCAGTGGGGACAAGCAGTTTTGTGGTGCTTGGAATTCTTTATAATTAATTAAAAACAAATATTGCCACATTGATGGTTTAAGATTGTTCAAATAACTCATTGTTTTATTTTAAAATATATATATAAAAAACGTAACCCTAAAATGTTTTTCAAGTTGTAATATTTCTGTAAAGGCTAGGGACAGAAAAATGGACATATCCATAAAATGACCCTTATATACATGTTGGTGCTGATTGGGCTGGCATTTTTGACACACCCACCAAACAAGAGAAAACGTATCTCAAATCCCGTTGCACAGTTTTGCACACCGTTTCCAGGAAACATGTGTTCAACCCGGAAACCGTAGCAAAACGTTGGTCTGAGCTTGAACGTGCCCCAGTTTGTTTTAAAAAAAGTGCCTGCCTACACTATTATTTTTCCTTTCCATATTTTAATAACAAAAAAAATCATCAGAACTATAAAATAGCGCAAATGGAAACAGATGGAAATAATGTGGCGATCAAAAAAGTTCAACAAATCAATTTGACCGGTACTTGAAACACCATTTTAAAAGCGGCATTTCATGATAAAACACTTTAATGTGGAAAAACTACACGTAAGAAACTAATATACTTTCTGTCCTACTAGCCAGACCTTTCTAATGTGTTATACAAGACTCCTTGACATTTAAAAAATATATAGCCTACTATTCAGAAGGCACTCTATGTTTGTTCATCATATTCAAATCCTTTGCCATGTGTGTACTAGAGACGAGCTTGGCCGCGTCTCAAAACATAGTAAGCTGCCTACCTAGAAAGGCATTTTGAAACCTCATAAATGCGCGTTCCGATTGCGTTGTGAACAGGCAGCTCACTAGGTTTTGAGTCACAGCCGCGTGTGCATATGCCCACCCCGCCTCTCTCCAGCTGATGCCCGCGCCCTGTCAATCTATATCCCAGCAGAGAGAGGACGGGGGAAACCGAAACAGAGCGGGTCCGAGGGGGGAAGAGGCGCATGAAAACATCCATGGGTGGCTGTGTGGGCAGTCATCATGATTCTTCAGGCAGTTTAAACGAAAACTCGGACGGAACCGGAGGTAGGAAACAAAGCATTTCCTGGAAATGCGAGTCAAACTGTGCTGTTTTGGGTCTGCGCGGCTTCCCTGTCTCCTTCTTGGCTTGTTGGTGCTTTGAAACATCGTGGTGGGGTTTGCGTCGCTTTGTAAGGCTCGATCACTCCTATCAGACCCGCGCCTGGCTATAGGAATAGTTAAGACTGTGATTTTGTGATTATGCAAATGTTTTCATAATTCTCCCCCGCCGCCCTTTGTCTTTGGGCAGTAAGTCGTTTTGCATACAACACCTTCCTACTAGCTGGTTAGCTTTAGCTGTGTATTATATATAAAGAAAGAGTGTGTTAGCTGCATGGCTAGTGGCTCTGGTTTTCCTTAAAATAAAATGTAGGTCATGATTTTGCCCTTGGATGTAGAAACACTTCGGGTTAGTCTTGTATTTATAATTTATTTCACACCATTAGGCTTTAGACATCATGTCACACCGTTTCAGCGGTATTGGCATTGTTTATTTAAGCAAAGTCACACTCCTGAGTGCTGTTGTACTGAATATTAGCATGGCTGTAATTTGGTTGTAAAAAGCTTAAGGCCCTGCTGGTATTTAGACCAACAGCACAATTGGAAGTGTGATTTGTATGGAAGCAGAATAATGACAATAGTTTTTGAAACATAAAGCATGCTGAATTCCACAAATCGAAAAAAATATGCATTGCAATTAACAGTGCTTG
>JAFVLL020039232.1:0-14602 GCA_021397915.2 Tor tambroides | reverse complement strand
GGGTTGATGATCTCACTGGCGTCCAGTAAGGCGGTGCTTAAATGGCCAAAGAGGCGGAGTATAATTTGAATATCCTTGCGCGATTGGCTCATGACACTTGTCAATCGGGCCGTAGAAGGCAGTGAAAGGTGAGCTATTTTTAGAGAGCTATATAGCAGCGGCAGCTCGCTGGCGTCTCTCATACGGCCAGAGAGAACGCAACAAACAGAAGTAGAAGTTGCAGTTTGTAACGTGAAGCAATTGTACGCTTATATGAAGTCATATCAGTTGGAAATCACATATTACGGTAACATACACCACAGAGCTGCCGATAAAGTTGGAAACAGTAGTTCAGAAAATTAGAATGACGTTGTGATGTAATAGTTTGGCACAGGCAAATACCGAAAAAAGTGCGGAGATCCTCTCAGATATTCCACAGGCACTAGGATTAGGTGCTTCACAGACAAGATCAGGGCGACTTTAAATATTTTAATTCTGAATTAAGAGGCTTAGGACATAGAAATGAGTTTTAGCTCTTCTGATGGCGGAAATTACCTCAAAGAACTCTTTCTGCAACTGATGGCATTGATTTGCAGTACTGATCTGGTTATTGTGTAAAGGGTAACTGAGTCATCAGGATGTTTTTCATCCCTGTGGGCAAGCCAGAAACACTTTTAAAAGCAGTTAATTCCTGAAATCCATAACCGAAACCTAAAAAAAACAAAACAAAACAGCATAATATCTCTGAATAATGACTTTTGCCCATGGCAGAGCTGTATAACTGACCACTCATCTTGCAAAACAATGTGTCCTTCATAGCTGTGCTTATATTCTGTCTACATGCTAATGAATAAATTTCAGTGTTAATCATATATTAAATTATTTGATAAGTAGTCCTGTAATGAGTCAGACAATGTCCAAGTCAACCAGTCTTAAAATAATGACTGCAACGACTGTATCTTTTCTTTATTGTGAAATATGGATACACTTCTATCCATCTTAAGTTGACAGCATGGAAATTATTTCTCCTTTTGTGTTTTGTAAAACCTGTTTTCCCTACTGAAGTCTCATTTACACATTTGTTGTTAAAAGACAAATCCTAGATCGATGATTATTGTAAAATCCAGCAACCCGCCAAGCTGAGTGAAGCAAGCCAAATTATTATTTTCTTAAAAATATAATAACTGACATAAACAAACATGTGCCTTTGAATTCTGTCAGAATAGAAGTGTGTAAGTTGACACTTCACAAGTCAGATCTTTTTTAGCTTTATAAACAGTATACACAGCTATACGTTCTATATATAAATATCTCATAAATAACTCACCTAATTTTCTTTCGTTCGTCATCTATAAACCGGATATTTTTAGTATGTTGTGGTTCAATTCAACTGACTTTGCTGTTTTACTAGAAGCTGCCATCATTACTTTGGAAATCGAATAGTTTCCATTTCAATTAATTAGTGACATATGGCAATTAAATTACTGTAATCTGTGAACTGAGTGAGAGAAAATGCCATGATATAGAATCATTTAATTACATGTTTGATTAACAAAGCAAATGTTACATTCACTTATTTAAGTTCTGATAGCACAACAGCAGCCAACACAGGTTTATTGTTCACTCTTAAAATAAGTATATAAACATAATCTGCTCTTGCTAGCTATAGTTCGTAAGAAAGGTTCTTTGAAATTTAAAAATAGTAAACACACCCCCTGACCTTGTTGTCACACATACCAAATAAAATGTTTATATAAATGTAAATACTACTTCAGTTAAAATTACTGTCAGGCAGTCAAAAAGCCTGACTTTGCAATGTGAAAGAGTGTTTTAGTTGTAGTGAGTAATTGAGTTTGTATGTGCGTTGTGCTGTCTGTCTCTTCCGTCACTTTCCCATGGGACATTGGTCTTTGTCTCAGTGGAGTACCAGGGCAGATGGTTGCTAGATTGGCTGTTTCAGGACATTTTCCCTATTGATTTTTACAGGTCTCCCTGCCAGAGAGAATTAGCCAGAGTGGGGGTTGGATGGAGGGGTGGAGGCTACTCCATAAGACACGCTAGCCTGTCTATATCAAAAATACACACTGAACAATTTGCAGCTGAATGTCGAAGTGCATTCGATTTCCTCCGCTACAGATCCATGCAGCGGGTCAGATGCCGGGGGACAAGATCGAGTCCTGCCTCTTCCTCATTGGCCAGAGAGCTCTACCGAGGCACAGAGGATGCTGGAAAGAAGAAGCAGGTGTGTGCTTTGGTGTTATTGCGCAGCGGGTTAAGGGCAGGTGCGAGTCTGCCAGGCTCGGTGGCACAGCTGGGCAGTGTAAGCCCTGATGACTGGCTCATTGCTCCCTCCCATGGCTAACCCTCTGTCTCACCAAGTCTGAAACAGCTGGTTCCTACTGAGCCTAGCCTTGGCCGGGGCAAACCCTGCACCTTCCAAACTGGGCCATGGACTTAATAAAACACACTCAGGGTGCCCTGCAGTTCCTACCGCCCACATTTACCTTGGAGGCTGAAGCGTTAAATTTTAAAGGCTGTATGACGTCAACAGGGGAATAATTTGTTATGCCTAGACACAACTACATGTAAGATGCATGATATTACATGCAGTTGTGTCTAAGCATAAGAAATTATCCTTGACTTCATACACCGATATTAAAAGGGATAGTTCCCCACAAAATGAGAATTTTTACCTTTTTTGTTATATTCTTTTTTTATTCATTCTCATCTTGTTCCACATTTGTATTGACTTTCTTATGTGGAACAAAAATGAAGAATGTTCACGCTCTATCTCTTCACTGGAAATATGTTCTTGTATGAGAGTATTACATTTTTCCAATTTTGACTTGCCATGCCAACATTTTCACTGGCCCCCATTAAAAAAAATAAGAATGAGAGAATGAATAAATAGTAATATAATAATTAATAAAATCTAGCAGTGCAGTGTTGTAGTTGCTGTATTAGATTTCTTTGTTTTCTTTTAAGTTTTTTCTTCACAAATATTTCCTTTGCAAAAAGAAAAGTGGCAACAAGCTGAAATTATACAACTATAATTAGCTTTACTGCATCATTTTACAAACACTCTGTTGCTGGAAAATGTCATATGATGGAAAGCATCACAGATTTTTTATTTTTTTTTGTATTTTTCATCACATTTGTACTGATGCTTTCAAGGATATTCCAAGTAATTTTAGCAATTTTGGCAAAATCTCATTTATGCTGGCCAGCTAGATTACAAGATCTTTGTGACAAATTGGCAGGCAGAATCTGCAACAACAATGTTGAAAACAATACATAAAATCAAATGTTTAAGGTTGCAGGGCATAAAAATGGATGTACAAGATCAATAAACAATGTTATTGCTGAGTCTTAAATAATTTAAGAGCTATCTTATGGCTTCAGAAGACTTGGAATGTAACCCACTAGTCATATGGATTACTTTTATGGTGGATTTTTTTTTGTTGTTTTTTTTTGTAGCTAGTCAGCCTCTTATCACTGTATGCTTTTGTTGTCTGGAAAAGAGCAGCATTAACTTTCTTGGAACACAAATGGAAACCATGCTATAATTATATTTTTAAGGTAAACTGCTCTTTTAAACAGTGTGTTTAATCAAGACATCACCAGCGTCTCTGGTTTGTGGGTGTTATGTTGGTAATCCTGCTTTGCATGGTCCTAAATTACCCGTGTTTCACTGTTATTGTTTTTCCCTCGCCGCCAAGGTGACATCATGTGAATCTGCCTCTGCTTGGATAGTCATGGCAACTGATCTGTTTGCATAAACACATGGGGCTGACTCTCCTCCCCTGCGGTCCCTTGTGTCACTGGGATTCTCACAGATCCTAGCAGCTACAGGGTTGTACCATTACTGCTCCCTGCTGCTTCACACACTCACAGGGGAGAGCCTGGCGCCACTCCTGTCTGTTCAGCCGGTCCAAATCCCAGAGCGAACCCTACCAGCCGACCCCGGGGTGCTCTTCACCCAACACCCCTCGTCAGCGACATTCCCCCAGCACTTACATCACAGCCCTCCACCCTCTCATCTGTGACCTGTGATCACACTCGACTTTCTGACATCCTTTTAAGTGTTCTTGCACAGCGGGCGCTTACGGCTGCAAGCTCACAATGCAGTGGAGTTGCTCGCAGCATAACATAAATGTTAGTGAGATGAAACAGGAAGGCAAACACAGACTCATTTTTAGTTATGATGAATCCTGCTTGCTCAGTTGTGACAACACAAGCTTACCAGGATAAGACGATAGCAGAAGTTGTATTTCATGCACCGCGCAATGTTTTATGAGTGTATTAATTTGTCATCACCGATTTCAGATGAGACGCTGGACTTTCTTTTGGTTATAGATCAAACCCCAGTTGGCAGTGCAGCGGTCGCCGACGTGGCAGAGTGCGGGAAGGGGAATCAGAGGAGAAGTAAGAGGTTGCAGCATGAGATCATAGGAGTCACACTGAGGTAGGAATGAAATTATATCACTAGTGGGAATTGTCCCAATTAGGTTGGACTGGAGCTCTGCCACTGAGATGAAAACGTCCACTTGCATTAGACTGGCCCTCTTGTAGATGTGCTGAGATTCCCCTTCTCTTGGCCTTTGTTGTTCTGCTTCATTCAACCTCACTTCTCTTTCTTGTCTAGGCGTGTGCACTGAAATGACCCTGACCTCTAACACCTTTGCTCTTGCATGAGAGAACACCTTTTTGTGGCTTTGGATGGAAGAAGCAAGAGGAGGAGATGAGAAATGAAGAACATGGCACCGTCCTTCACCATTATTATCAGATTTTTGGAGGGGGCCCTGCTACGGCACAAAAAAAGGTCTTCTTTGAAAAGAAGGTTTTCAGATTCGGACCCCTTGAGAACAGAATGATTAATTTAGCACAAGGAATAATACTTTGGATGATAAAGGGAATACATTTATCTTTTCGCTTTCATCCGGTCGTCTTTGACTGTGTGCGGGAGAGCCCAGGAAACCTTGAGGTATTGCGCAAATTCAGTTGCAATTAAAATAAAATCGGATTGCATGTCTTCCAGAAGCTTGTTTTTCATTACCTGAATTGTTAGCCAAACATTCCTGCTAAACATCACCATCGTCTTTTCTTTTACTAGGGAAATGGAACCGTAAAAATTCAGTCTGGAATTGCTCCAAATGGATCTGAAACCGTGAGAATGCGCCGGAGCATCTCTGGTTTAGCATGTATGGAGTGAGGGGGATTCAGTGCAGCTCTATTGATGTGGCACACTGGGCTGTAATCTCATTAGTATGCTATAAGGCTGACCCGGCAGTGCTCGCCATGCTCACGGCATTATGGGGGAGAGGAGAGTGGGCCACACAGCCCAGTATCACATCCATCCATTTGACACATTTAGAACTCCCTCACACTGTCCCCTCAAACACTCTCCTCCTTTTACCTTTTATATCAGGCCCTTAATCACATGTTCAGACGGTTAGACTGCTCATCTAGTAGCTTTTTTTTGTGTGTTTGTTCTTTTTTGCGTCTAATCTCACTTTTATCTCTCCCTTTTTTATCCCCCTGTATCACTATACTTCCTCCATCTTTGTCACTGAAAGCGTGTCTATGAAAGCTTGTTGTCTTTCTCTCTGTCTATCACCTCTCTTCCTTCTCGCGCTTTCTATCTCACACCTTTTATCCTGATCAGTCTCTCTGACTCAATGTTAGCGTGTGAGAATCAAGATAAAAACACAGTAGCACACTGATGGCGAATTGCCTCCATATACATGTTCGCTTTACCATGTGGAGGTGGCCGCCTTCTCCATCGCATCATCTCTGTGCCTTATCTCTGCTCTGCCGAGTGTAAATATTTAAAGAAGGCTCCAGGAGCAGCGCTGGTAGCATCTCTGCAGACTGCAGACCGCACATCCCAACTGCCCACACTATCCATAGGCGATATGATGGAGAGCCCAGTGTGCAAATTATAGAATCACTTTGAGGGTGGTCGACTTTTTAAAGGAAATGTTATAGGATATTTTCTGTTTAGGTTTCTTTAAATTGTCTTTGGCATTCCTAGCACATTCGCTAATGATCTTAAATGGATAGTTCACCTCAAAATAAAAATTCTGTTATCGTTTACTCAAGCTCATGACACAAACCTGCATGACTGTCCAGTCAGTGGGGTCAAAGACAAAATTTGACCTCATCGACTTTCACTGTATAGACAAAAAACAGACATTCATCAGGAGGGTGAAATATCTATTTAAAGGTGTTTTTCCCCTCTAATGACAGTATTTATAGTTTTATCACAGTTTAGTCTGATAATAATCCTAACTAGAAGGTGCTCAAGCTGCCTGCTGTTGCTATGGTTACCTCAGGCGAAACCTTCAACTTCAACTGTTTGTTGAAAAGTTTGAAAACCATATTTAAGCATGTATTTATATAAAGACCCTCCTCCCATTTTTTGTTTTACTGCCTTTGGGGGTCCATGCTTTAATTAGCGGGGTCAGACCTCATAATTTGCGCCCATGGAGAACCCTAGTCTTGCCATCATCATCATGTGTTATGGGCAGGGCAAATGAGGTGGGATTTAGGCTGTTCATAGCAGTCATAACCACGCCCCCACTTCTAGCTGTTACCAATGAGGACCGCTGAGCTTCAAGATATGTGAAACCTGACACTTCACCGTACACATAAACATTCTTTAAAGCAATATAGTGCTCATCCAGCCTACAGCTACTGATATTACACCCCAGCCCCCCTGTGCTTGTGATTTTATTAATAATAGAGAAGAGGCAATATATCCTTCTGCTGTGGAAGGTATATGAGGTTAAGCATATTCTCTTGCTAATTCTACATTGAGATTTTAATAAAGAAAAGATGCATAAGCCAGTGTCATAGAGGCATTGCAGTGCAAATAGCACACAGGGAGGCACGTTTGGCTGAATACTGATAATAATGGTGGCTGTTACGACTGGTATTTACATAGAATTAAAATGAATGGCTAATGTCCTGGGAATGTGCAAGCATTAAATCTGTGCTCACCACTTTGTGTTAGTGAACCTCTTAAAACACTCCTCAGAGATGTATTTGTGCTTGAACATTTCCAATTTTCTTATATAAAGTGGCGTCAATATGGAAGGTAGATATGTGGTGACAGTAGCTCAGCAGTTTAAATAGCTTGTTAATGGAGCAGCTACATTATTTTTGTTGTGAATTATTGTTGTAGTGAAACTGAAATGGTAGGTTTACTGTTTTTTTATTTATTTATTTATTTTTATGTGACTTTATATTGCACACATGCAAAAATGTGCACTTTTCCTAAAAGGTCCTTCCATTTATAAAAGCATACTTTATAGATAGAGTTTATTAAATAAAGGCATTTTTACGACCTAAATTGACTTTTATTAGTTTTGTTAGTTGTATTTATATATGTTTAAGTCTCGTCTTAACTGAGTGATTTTGTGCCAGATATATTTAAGCAATAAGGTACTCGAGGCCGTGCTGTATCGTGAATAAATCACGGCTGAAGGGCGTTAGAAAGAAAACGAGTAATGCCAGTTTTTCTTGAGTAAAACGGTTACCACACAATAAAAATATTAAAACCCAAAATGTATGTATTGAAAATTTACTTTTTTGAAGCAAGTTCGTTAAATGCTGTCCTTCCGCTTAAAATAGTTCCCCTGACAGCAACAGTAAACGGCAAGAGAAGTTCCGACATGCCCTCATCTAATGGAGCTTAAAATAAAACAGAGAACAGGAGCTCTACTCCCGCTGTCATTTATTTCTTTTTAACACTATATATGATATTTTTCACACACATACATCTGCTTATCTTTCAGCATCACTGTTTTCCGCTTTTAGTTTTAAAATGTCCGAGCCTGCGGCACAGCTGAAGCTGCAAGAGTCATTACAATGTAAACTGATGGTCATACAGAATCATACTCTGATCAGAAAACTAATAAATTATAATATTCTCCTCACTTCGGAAACTGTAGTATTTCACAGATGCGCGCCGCACACACATCAACATATCTGCCATGAGTTGCTTATTTAGACAGGGGAAGGGCTAAGTCCTAAAATTAAAGATGACAGTTGCAACATAACGCCAGCAGGGGTCACCATACTTCATTAAATAAATAGCAAGCTACTACATAATACATTAAACAGTTTTGATGCTATTGATTAAGGTTATGCAAGTTGCTAAGGGTGGTTGCTAAGGGTGTTGCTCAGTGATACACAGAACGGTTGGGTGAAGCGGTCATAGCCGTGCTGTATCGTGAATAAAACACAGCTGCTGACCAATCAGAATCGAGGAATGGAACTAACCGTTTTATAAATGACTATAAAAAACAAACGTATCTTATCTGATATTTTATCATTAAAGAAAATTAACCCCCAAAATTTGTCAAAATAAAAATTCTCCAAAAAAAAAAGTGAAAATTTATGGGGTCCAAAACAACACTGACTTTGATCATATGGACAAAAGCATGAAAGCAAGCTTCAAAATATCTTCTTTTGTGTTCTGCAATAGAAGAAAGTCATAGAGGTGATAACAGTATTTTCGGTTGAACTATCACTTTAAATAGTTCCATGTAGCTCCTTTTTAGTAACATTTAACTACTCTTTCAAAAGAATAGCTTGACTGTACTTAACTACTTTGTATCTTGCCTAGTTACAACCGACTTTTGGTTTAGTTTCTACGTAGGCACTCAAACACTGGTGTATGCAGAAATATTGAATGATCATATTTGTATGCATAGATTTTTCAGTCTGTTTCTGTTTGCTTTGACTGTTTGCCTGTGTATGTGTGTGTGCTTGTTTACCAACAGATGTTTGTTTGTGTGTGTGTGTGTGTCTCAGTGTTAGCGTGTGGGAGCATGTCATCTGGGTACACTGATACACAGACACACGCACACACATGCCCTGTGTTGGCGCCCTGTGCTTGCAGTCGGATGGCGTTTGAGCTGGGGCCAGGACAAAGCTGTGCACTGGTGGACTGTCACTCCAGCTTAAATCTGCTCCCTGATCAAAGCCCTCCCCCCTCAGAGCTGGTCAGTCCCCCGCCCTCCTTGGCTCTCTCCTCTCCCCAACCTTGACTCTTGACTCCAAGCCAGACGCTGGGCCACCGCACCACCACGGACATGCGGCCTGTTACTTTGGAGAAAGAGGGCGAAAGATCATACTGCGAGATAGACGGGATGCTGATGGTCCCGTTGAGACACGTTCTTTATGAAGTCATAAAAACGAACGCTATGGGCAGACTGTTCATCTATTAGAATGACCTTCCTTTTGATGATCGGCCCTTGTCAGCGGTGATTTTTACTGCCTAGGTAATGGCTGTTTATAAATACACGGTGTATATGGTCAATATAACCATGTAATTCCACATAACCATATAATTAGAATTATGCTGCCGTGTAGCGTAATCCCTCTGGTGGGGTGGGTTTTACAGCATGATTGACATTTGAAAATAAATCTTGTTGGGTGTACTCACAGGAATTAATTACGTGCCAATTGTGTCTAACGTATTAATTTGGTGAGATTATACGAAGCATTAACCAGGCCCTTATTAGTCATGGTTATTCAGTCTATTTTCAGCCTTGAAATCTCATTGCAGTAAAGCCATTTTTGTTTCTTTTGACTTTTTTAGCGATTTTTCCAGGATTAGCCCGCAGCATTAACTCACCCAGCATCCCCAAACTCCCATTAGAGGTTGGAGAAATCCCATCACGCTTTGCTTCTTTTCAGTCACTCAGCAAGTATGTCACACACTGGCTGGTGGCTCCGCACCATTACGTTCGGAGCACTGCGCGTGTTTGTCATAAAATAAATCGCAAATAAATGAATTCATAATTGGACGCGGGGCTCACGCTGGGAAACAAGCACTGTGCCGATGATTAAATTTAGTTTTGCGGGTTTGTCGCTTGGTGGTGGCGATGCTGTACTGTGCCTGTGTTTTATTTTTTTGATGGAGGGGGATGCTGAAGTGTTGCAGTAGGAAGTCCCAATTGCCTTGGGAAAACTTAGCATGTAGCTCTAGCACACTCGTCTATCATTAGCAACTGAGTCCGTGTGGTTTGCTCTAGCTGCTAGACTGTATACTTGGCTCTAGCATTTTTTCTGTGTGTTTTTGGTCTTAAACAGCAGGGGTGATGTCTGGTATGTCCGGGGCTGCGGGAGGGCTTGCTCGCAGGGTTTCTGCAGTGACTTTTTTTTTTAAGCTTCACTGCTAGAGAGAGGATACAGTGATGTGCTCAACCCCTAAATACTGATTACCGATGCCCAGTGAAACCATCATCACGTCAGCTTGTGACTTTTTCGCTGTTGTCCAGAGGAGAAAGGTTTATATTGCCTGAAAAAATCTGACAAACCTAAACTATCATACCCTTATTCCATTAATCTCTACTCTCTATGTTGACAGTCGTACACCTGCAAAACAAATGGCTGCATTGACATTATCTTTCTTCATATGTCATTTTATAAGCACTGGACAACAAAACACAGGATGGTTGGAAGCAAGATGTTAGGAATATCCCACATATAACTTTGAATGGAATTTAATACATTCGCTGCATTTACCTTAAGGCATGTCAGGCTATGTGCAGGGCACCTTTCTTCAATGTGCCATTATATTTTAGTGTGTGTGTGTGTGTGTGAAGCAAAAACATTTGTAAGCAAATCGTGGGTATTTGCACATGAATTGTGGTTCTAACACAAATAAGTTGTTTACTTACAACTTCTATCATGCAAGCATCTTATGAACAACTTTAGGAACAGACATGCTTAAGAATCCTTGTAGGTTCATAGAATAATCCATTCATAGAGTTAAAAGGTTGATTTTATTGTATTTAATCAATATAATTTTAGATTTTCATCAAGTTTTCTTTAGACGTGCTTAAATATATTTACGGTTTAGATGTAGTCTGTTTGTCCATGTTTCAGGATATATCTAAATGTACAAAAACTTATCTGTAAACATTATCCATGAATACTAATCAGGCTGCGTGGGAGTGGCCAGTCTGATCACTCTTGTTCGTCATCAGAAACCTGAAACTCAAATGTATTTCTAATGTGAGTGGAGCGGGGGGAGTCTTTGAGCAAATAGCAGTGCAGACGGGGTGTGCATGGGTCGATAAGACCTATATTTACTGATGGAGAGAGGGCTACAAATCATTCATAGGAGGAGTTCATCAGAGCATTATAGATACACTCACTGATTCTCAGCTGGAGGGATTTGGGGGACAGTCATTTTCACTGCTCCCCAGGGGTAAGAGCGAAGGTCACAGGCTACAGCTTAGATGAGATTGCAAAATGCCGCCTGGTTTAGGGTGAAGTTGAGAGGAGAAGAGAGAAATGGCGAGAGAAAGAAAGAGGGGGGGAGAGAAAGTGTGAGAGAGAGACAGTCAGAAAGTGCGTTCTCAGCGGGGTCAGTATTAGTGCTGTGTTGGTGTTTCTTGTGCCAAGAAAAAGAATAAACAGCAGAAAAAGAGAGGAAAGAATGTGGAAAAAATGGCAATAGAGTACACACACGGGGCCAAGAAGGGCATGCATTTACAGTGCATTAACAGGAATGGATGGAAGGGAAGGACAGATAGAGAAAGACAAGAGTTTGACCATCTCTCCTCTAACTTCAGCTAGTCATTTGAATTTTTAATTTATTGCTAATTTGACCTGTCTTGTAACTCTTACTGGTCATGAAGAAAGAAAACAAACACCTGTGCCATCATGAGTGAGGTAATTTGACTTTAAAGGATATAAAGAATGAATCTTCATGATCCTCATGATTCTAACATGAATATATGCTGACATTTTTCCCCATAGGAAGATTTTATTACTTGGTAGTTGCTCTTTCTTAACCGAGAGCTCAGTTATGTTTATTTTAAGTTTTAACACTGTCTCAGATGTTTCTCCCAAAATTGCCATAAAATTGTAACTCCCATAAAGTTGTAGGCAGAGTGTATTAAATCTGGACTGGTTGCCTCCAAAATGCAAATCCAGAAAGATGCAAAGGCAGCAAATGCACATACAGTGACACATAAACTGTTATTTATAATGGCATTTTTTATACATTTTTTTTTTTAAATTATGAAATCTAATTTTTACTTGTTGAACATTAATGGAACGTCCATAATGGTTATTCTGCTAGGGCACCTGTGTGAACTTGAGAAGAACTGACTGTCATTGCAAATTGACTCAGAAATCTGCAGTCGTGTCTGGGGTCACTGTACAAAATTCACAATCAAGAGAAAATAATCTATCAAGGTTAAAGAACCTAAGAAGAGTGATGACTGTCATGACAATGGCTTTTTCATGACAAAGGTTTGATGCAGCATTTCGTTTACATAGAATTACATAAAATATGTGTGTTCTGCGCATAGTAGCACACAGGTAATGTAGTAGTCTTGAATATTTTTTTTTTTTTTTTTTTTACTATTTAAGATTGGTATTGTGGCTGGCAAAATAGCTGAGAACTCCCCACTTCCAAGAAATTGCCTTAAAAAAGGCCTGTAATCACTTTTGCAATTAATTTTCCTGGATTGCATTTTGCCTCTTTAATTTCATAACCACACTAAATATTGGCTCCTGATTATGACTGTTTGGACCTTTGTTGTGAAGCCAATTTAGATACTATTGGAATTTTGATTGAATACAGCTTGAAAGAATTGATAAGAATTGTTTGAGGTAATGAAGAAGTCTGACTTTTGCTTACAGGCTTTGGTGTCTTGGCAAATCTGACCACAATGTGCAAAATTGTTGAGAATTTCTGTGAAATTCTAATGGAGGCATGTGAGATTGCTGTGGACTTTTTCTTGATTTAAGTCTTATTTGCTCTCCTCATTATTTCTTATTTGAAGAAACGATTAAGATATTGAAAAGGTCTCATTTGTGATTTTTCTTTCGGGTTCTTCAAAACAGGAGATGGCATTTTCCCATTCAAGTTTGGGCAGCTTTGGGGCTGTACTGAGGTTACTGGGGTCAATAGTGCAGGGACTGGTCTTTCAATAAGGGAGCCATGGCAACAACACAGCATGTTAGCTGCCAGGTATCGACCTCAACAACTGGTGGTGCACCTTTAAAAGCTGCTGGAGCCCAGGCCCAGGAGCGGCCTAGATCAAAGGAGCAGTCCATCAATATCATCTTGACTGTCAGCCCACAGGTAACTCTTCACCATCACACTCAATCTCACCCGCTGATCAGAGACAAAACCACTGTCAGTTTGGATTTGATTCAACTTTAATTTGTCATTGCACCCTTGTTTTTTACCCTAGAGCACCGAGATACTCAGGTGGACCAAAGAAATGGAGAAAGAATGAGTGAAGGTCTATGGGAAACAGATCAAAGAATGCTGTTTTCACATAATGGTTAAGAATTCAGACATTGCATTTGTCTTTTCTCAATCCTGTAAGTTCAAGTTACATTTGGTTAAATCATAAAGATCAGTTCAAACAAAACAGTCAAGACTGGATTTAAAGCTCTTGTTGTTTAATCACTACCATGACCTGCAACCTACCCAGAACATAGGTGTTACACGAATCGGTAGAGATCTCAGCCGGAGCGCTGCTTCAGGTATTGACCAAATGCTGCTGTTCACATCGATAACCACTGCAGTCCAGCCGAGTGTCTCTGGAGCTGCACAAACGAGGCAGATAAAGAGCCGCTTTTGCTCATCCGAGCTCATCTGAGCTTGTTTCCTTCGACACACAACATTTCTCATGCAGTACTACTGTTTCTCAGGAACAAAGCTCTTGCATTATGGTTTAAGGTGAAAAATTGATATTTCTAAGGTGTCAGTTACGAAGTTGAGCTGTTTTTCTCAAACAATATTAAGTTAGGCTGACTCATTACATTGCTGCAAGACAGGCTGATGCGAACCATGTAAATAAACACTTCAGCACACCCTGATTTTGCAGAGCAAGGCATGTTCTAAGGTCAACATGTTTTGTTGGTCCTGGAATAAAATCCTGTAAAAAAATAATAATAAGTTTTAACCCAATCCCTTTACCCATAACCCAAACCCTATCCTAACCCTTAAGTCAGGGGTGTCCAATCCTGCTCCTGGAGGGCCATCTTCCTGAAAAGTTTAGCTCTAACCCCAATTAAAGACCTAGCTAATCAATGTTTTTAAGAAATTTTACTAGAAATTTCCAGACTGGTGTGTTGTTGTAGATTGGAGCAAAATTCTGCAGGACATTGGCCCGCCAGGTGCAGCAACATGACTGGTATATAGCGTAATCATAAAATCTAATTAGTTGTCAGGAATGCTGCTCCATCAACATGCCATGCTATTTTAAAATTTGTAGGTAGTAGTGAAAAGGTTAAGCAAGTTGTACATGGTATGAAAACCAGACCCATGTCAGATGCCTTGTGGTTTTAATTTGTAGTCGTCAACACCAAATTCTCTTGTCTTTCAATGATTAGCACATGCACCTCACATGAAACAATCAATCATCCAAACCTCACTAAGTCACTAGAATTTGTAGAATTATTGGTGTTTGCATCAGAGATACCATCTAATCGCCTGGTATTATCCTCTCCTTTCAGGTCAATTCCATCTCCCTCCGTATCTGTAATGCTTGAAAGTTTCTAATTAACATGTTCCAGCGTGTTGTTTTGCTCCTTCATCGCGTTCTAATTTGCCTAATGCTATGATCTCCCATTTGTG
>JAFVLL020039231.1:0-11386 GCA_021397915.2 Tor tambroides | reverse complement strand
ATACACGACCACACCATGAACCCAGCAGTTTCACGTCTCCTCTGCCTGCGTCAGGGCGGCCGGGCTATAGAGGAGTATGTGGCTGATTTTTGTGAGATGTGTCACTTGGTGGATTTTAATTATGTGACCCTTAAAGACATTTTTCGGTCCGTTGTTGACGAACACCTTCGTTCAAGTTTGCCAGGGGGAACTATTTGTTGGTCACTAGAACGATATATTGACTTTGTTTTATCGCTGGCTGGCTCACCGTTTACTGTGGGAGTTGCGGATGAGGAGCCCCGCAACTGTGCTGTACCTGAACCAGAGCATCTTCACATCCCAACCTTCATGTCAGGAGTTGTTCACGTCATGCCTGCTACGCCTAAGCCTTCTCACGTTATGTCTGCCAAACCACAGCCTGTTAACATCATGTCTGCCACGCCAGGGCCTGCTAACGTCATGTCTGCCACTCCAGGGCCTGCTAACGTCATGTCTGCTACCCCAGGGCCTGCTCATGTCATGCTGGCTACCCAAGAGATTCTTCACAACATGGCTGCCATTCAAGAGCTTCGTGGCAAGATGGCTGCCACTCAAGAGTCTCTTCGGAAGATGGCCGCCATTTTAGAGTCTCATCACGTCTCAGCTGATCTTCCTGAGTCTCATAACATGGCCGCCATTTCAAAGTCTGCTCCCGTCACGCCTGCCACGCCAGAGTCTGCTCCCGTCACGCCTGCCACGCCAGAGTCTGTTTCAAGCCAAGTCTGTTTCATGTCAAGTCTTCGTCTGTTCAGATTATGTTTGGATTTTGGATTTCACTGTTGTAAATAAACTGCACTTGGGTTCTTCACTACGCTCGCCTTCAGTGGACTCTTTACACTTATGTTACTTATAGTATTACTCATTTATTCTCCTTTATATGGTTAATTCCTCATTATTACGGTAAATGCCTCATTCCATTGCCAAAGTATATTTTTCTACATTTGACACATAAAAGGTACATTTTGTTATGGTTAAGTGATGTTTGAACAGGATGTTGGAAACTTAATCTCTGCAAAATATTTTTATATGCAAGGATGTAGTAAGTGATCTATTTCAAGAGCTGGTGGTTGTCGTAGATTGCAAGCTCTGCTGTTTTTGCTCGAAGGATGTAAAACCACAACCCATGTTTCTATTTTTATCTGACATCTACCTGCTGCATTTCACTGTAACCTAGTCCTGAACTTAATTCAGCTCAGGTAGAGGAACGGCTGGTGAGATGTAATGGATAAAACCATTTGACATTTATCGATCAGACATACACATCCCATGATGTTGTAAAAGGATGTCTCAAGTATATATATATATATATATATATTATTCCCAATTGGCTTTTCAAACAGCATCTCCTTTTCTTCTGCTCGTATCACATGCTGCAACAGCTTTTATCTTTAACTTCTGAAGATTATTATACTTAGATTTTAGACTATTCTCTCAGAGTTTTAGCAGAATATATTCAGTTTGGATTTTGTATTAATTTGCCGTCTTTTAATTTTAATATCTCACATTTTAATCATCTATAACTGTTATGATTTATGATAATTGTTTTTAATAAAATATAATTTCACAGAAAGACTTCATCTGCCTCTGTTCCTTCTTGGAAAGAAATCTGTGAGGAATTCCAGTCCATTTCATTCTGATCGTGGCTGTGACTCTCTGTTAGTGTTACTGGACCTTAGTGCTGCCTTTGATGCAACATTCTCTTGGACAGGAAAATGAGTGATGTCCATCAGTCCGCAAATCTGATTCATTCTGCAGCCTGTAATCATAAATCACACTGTGTCTGTTCATTTGATCAGAGGACAACTGGTGCCCGACCGAATCTAGTTTCTCACAAAGTTTTTTTTTTTCTCTCTCTCTGTATTTCTGTCATCTGATGGGTTCCTTCCTATTGTTGCTTTTTGCTTGATTAGTTGGGGCACAAAACACAATTAATATTCAGTGATATTAGATTTGACTGCACTGACTTTGGATGAGAACAAAACTTAAACTGAATTGAATCAATTTTTGCAACACACAGATACTTTCCTGTTTATTACTGTGAAGCTGCTTTAAAGAATCTGTATTGTATAAAAGTGCTTTATAAATAAATGTGACATTCTAAATTTATTGATTTATGAAAAAAATAGTTTTTTTTTTTTTTTTTACAATCGCTAGGACACATTTCTCAATATTAAAGTGACTTTTTCAGAACTCTTCAGTTCTCCTAACCATCTTTCAACTTGACACAGCAGTTCATTTCAGATTCAAAGCACACTAAAACTACCAAAACACTTCATTAATGGCTCATATCATAACTCTAGCAAAGGTTTTCACAAAACAAACACATTTTATCACTCATAACACAACGACCTAAAAAACACTAACAACAGGTAGCATTAGACAATGTTTTCTTTTGTAAAATTTCTTTACAAAACAAGAATGATACTCTCTACTGTTTATAATTCACTGCAGTATGTTACATGCTCCATGTTTACATTACACTACAAAAATATTCCTAGGTTTTTTTCCTTTTGTATAGATGGTAATGAAAGTGAAAGACTAAAACTTGTGAAGATGTTCAGCTACATGCAACTCTGATAGCATTTGATTTTTTACATTCAGAATATTTGATATGATATTACTGTAGAAATGCTGCAAATTTCTGCCTTGTTAATTTTTGTGCTAGGTTTTGAACTGAAGTTTAACAGTTTTGAACACAGTATGTAAATGTGCAGATTGGCTTGCACAGTACATAAAGTGTTGGTGGTGTTTGTGTGAAAGTGAGAAAAGAATTGATGTAATTTGACAGATGTGGTCAATGAATGCAGTTTGTGTCAAAGCAATGATAAATGATCCACAGTTTAGCCACAGAGACTGATGTTGTGCTCGCTGTGTGAAGAGTTTTGAAAAAGCGACCTAAGTGTTGAGAAATGTGTCCTAAAAACTGTAGTAAAAAGATGCATACATCTAGAAAACTTGTGCATATAAAGGTAAAATGCAGCTGTAAATCAATTTTTGTCGGCAAATATTAGGTCTCAATATTTAGCTGCTTTCAACTAAGCACCACACAGAATATGAAGAATATAAAAGCTTCAGACTTGGTAGCGCGTTATTGCAGTCCTGGAGGAGCCAGATTTGACTCTGCAGCTGATGTGTGTTTCAGGAAAGCAGACTCAGACCACCGGAAGCTGGAGCAAAAAACCCGCTCTGAAACTGCAAGCCTGTCAGTCGCGCGCGCTGCACATACGATCAGCTTCACGCAGATATCACGAGAAACACGCAGTCGCTGTGAGATGAGGGTATTGACGCGTTTCGGGTTTCTCTTGAATTAAGTGCGTAAATCATATTGTTTACACACTGGAAGCTCTGCGGTTGTTACATAATATACTGTATGTCACATACTGCATTTTGGCTTCCATTGTGGTTATACCAGCTGGGTTTACAAAGTTTCATTTCTTCATAGTGGCCATTCGGAAAGAAAGCTTGCATCTTTCTATAATGCATAATCACGTGTATGTGATCATTATATTGTCTGTTGTAAATGATGCAGTCTGGTTGTGACACGCCCGAAGCGAGGAGGCGCTGAAGCTGCGGCCGAAAGACTCCGAGTGCTGTATCAATATTAATTCAGTAACGTGACTGAACGCTTCAGGGAGCGATAAGATCTTATGCGTTGCATCAATAAGCTTAGTCACGTCGAGGTGTGACTTGCACATTTCCTTAAGCCCCTTCCATTTGCTTATTGAGCAATGGCGTCGACACACGGCAGGCCTGGCTTGGATAAGTAGGCTGTACATATGGCTTTTCTTAAAACATCTCGAGAGATCCTGATGTAACCTTAAGATCTTGTTTCTTGATGCAGCGTCCGAAGATTCCCACGCTATTGTAAACAGTTACATCATGGATATGGATATGGACTTTGACATGGACAGCGGGGAGTTATTGTGTTCAGCATGCGGATCATTATGACAACACCAAGCTAAAGCTAAAGGTAAGTGAGAATGGTTATTATTATTATTATAGTTATTAAATCACGTTCATGTATAAACAAAAGCATAATATTTTAATCTGATGTGGCTTATACAGTATACTGTATGTTTGCAGTGTATCAAACCAGCAGCCAGTGAAGAACGTTACATTGTTTCATTTGTTGCATTACTTAGTGATCGCGTAGTTGTTTTTATGTATTTAGTTGCACATTAAAGGCCCGTGTAATGTTATGGAGTGTATACGTTTTCTTACTAAATGTATTTGGGTGGTAATGTTACTGAAGATTATATTAATGTTGCCTGCTATTTACCTCATGTATTTGGTGTTGTTATTATAGTATGCGTTCAAAACATGATAATGCAATGGTGTTTTTACTTTTCTGTTAACCCTTGTGTGGTGTTCATATTTTTGTTATTCAGCCAGTATTCGTGGGTTGGTTTGTTTTTAATTCAACACAATCAAACAATTTTGCTAAATACTGCACAGATTAAACAAGTTTAGTTCATCCATCAAACAGCATATTTAGTTAATATTCGCCTTTGTTAGATCACATTTATGAATTAATTAAAGAGTTTATGTGCAGTACTTGGCATAAATGAATACACCAACAAGAAAGGAAATAATAAAAAAGAGATTATTTCTTAATGATTATTAATGCAATTCATGGGTGAAAGAATGTATAGTCATTGTGATGTTGAAAAGTGCCCAACAATGTTAATCATCTTCTGATTCAGGTTTTTGTATTACATCATACAGTGGTATGTGAACTGATGACAGCACTGATAAAGCACGACTCCCTCACACCTTCAGCACTCACTCATCCCTATAGAAGAGCTTTACCAGCACTGAACGTCACTGTGGGAACCAGACGCTTCTCACTGTACTCCTCCTCTAGCAACACCAGAATTCTCTATTTTGTAAACATGGGCTTTCACAAAGTCTCCGTGAGTTCAAAGCGCTTTGGCTACAGTAGGGGGTTTTGTGGTGGATAAACAGTCACTCTTTTCACAGCTCTTGCTGGCTCTGCTTGGTATTTCTCCTGTTCTTTTTCTAGCAAAACAAATCACCCGTCATGAAATGAAAGGTTTAAGTGAAGGCCTGGGGTCCGTTCTTCGTACCTCGCTTAATACACCTGAGATGATTTAACAGATGCCAGATCTTTTCATCTTTTAATCCTGATAACTGATCTCTGGCTAATTTGGTTCTTCAAACAAGTTACTGGATTCCTAAGGACTGTTCTCTGAGGTCCACTTAGGATGGTATCAAGATTTTTACAACAAAAAGCATCATCGTTTTTTCTAAGTAATAGTCTATTTTCTGTCCTGTTTGTGTCTCCTCTCATCAGAACGCTGTATTTGAGTAGGTGTGGCAGATTTTGATCTGTAAGAAGAGACAAAGCAATAGTGATCATGTAATAAAGTTACTCATACTTGTTTTGCGACATTACTGTCGGATCCGATATAGTCGCGCACCATCTTTTAGTTTCAATCTTTCTGAAAATCCTGTGTCGGATTGTGCCTTGTTTGTAAACGAATCCACAGTAACAGGAAGTGAACACACGACCAAGTTCTTACTGACGTGGTCTGGATCCTCATAAAAAATAAAGCTCATCCACTCTTTCCTAACGTTGGGATCAGAAGGAAGGTAATGCAAATGCACTCTTTTTAGATTAATAAGAACGTTTTGAGTTTATCACCCCTTAAAGATCAAGAAAACAGCCTGCCAAGCAAAATCACGCACAAGTTCTAATATATAAATGAAACGTGTAACTGTTTTTTTTTTTGTTTTTTTTTTTTTTTTCACCATTTCTAGCATTTGTACAGGTTTGCATTGTTCAATGTCAAGAGTATTGCAATTAGCAATTCATTTAATTTTGAAGTGGATTTGTTATACGAGACAGCATTAATTCAAGTTTCTTAATCCATCTTAAGACATAACTGACAGCATTTAATTTTGCATCATAAAAGCATTTTGAGGTTTGAGAAGTGACTCTGCAGCTCCTGCGATGCATCAAAGCCACCTGCATAAGCTTACTGTTCAGATTAATGCACGGCTGAGATAAACTGTGCGGAATGTGTGTATGACTACAATAAAATTAAGAGATTTATTCCTTCACGCATAAATCTCTCAATGACTAAAATTGGTCATGTATGTTTTTGTAGACTATGCAACATTTCAATTATTTTTAAAAATAGCTTTAATATTTTATATATATATATATATATATATATATATATATATATATATATATATACATACACTATATTGCCAGACGTATTGGGTCACCCCTTCTAATGAACAGGTTTGACTACTTTAGTAATTTCTATGAGTACAAATCTTAATGTTTAAGCATATAATGATATTCTAGGGAATTGTGTGCTTCTAATTTTATAGAAACAGTTTGGACAGGACCCTTTTCTTTTCTATTCTATTCTATTCTATTCTATTCTGACAATGCCTCTGTGTATAAGGCAAGGTTCAAAAAGGAAATTATTGATTCAGTCAGTGTGGAAGAACTTGACTTGTCTGCATAAAACCAAGTCCTAATCCCAGTTGAACACCTCTGGTGTGACTGTAAATGCAGACCTTGAGCCAAAAACTCATCACCAAACTCCAATGACTTGTACATATGGGTTCAGTCATTTTAGACACTTCCAAAACTGTTGCAACAGAGATGGAAATACAATTTTTAAATACATGAATTATGTTCCTGTCGTTGTTGCCACAGATTTGGAAGTGCATTTTTCTGTTCTAAAGAAGGGGGTGCCAATACTTTTTTTTTTTTTTTTTAAATATAATTTTCCTGGTTCAGTAGAATACTCTCGTAAGAAAATAGCAGTGGACAGACTTTCAATATCACCTTCACTTCAAATGATGCAATCTAATCCTGTTTGCATGAATTAAGCTGCTGCTGAGCAGGTTTGAGCTAATGGACCTGTTGTTGCTATGAAAGCAACTCTAGGATGAAACTAACAGAGAACCTGTTTAGCTTCAAAGAACCTAACAGTCCTGGATCGTGTCAAATCGCCAACAATAAAAGCTAACTGAGTAATCCACATACGAAGAACGGACCCATGATTATTTCAGAGACCTTGTTTTTGTTTTTTTGACAGTGGACCTTATCACAACTCCATTGTTTTTGAATTTCTGTGCTGTATATTTTCACACTTGGAACAGTGATTTGGTATTCCTCTTGTCCCACTGTCCTCTTTTATGCAAAGAAGTAAGACTCGTGATGTTTCTTTGTCAGGTGGTTCCATTGTTGTCAGCAGTAGGTCTGAGAATAATTCAGTGTGCTCTATAACAATTTCAGTTGTCAAGAAATCACTTCTCTTTAAATGTTTTGGTTTAACATGCTTACCTGTTGATCAAAAATACCCTTTAACTTGCACCAGAAAATGTAGGTTTGATGACTTTGATTTACCTGAATAATTTTGAAATGCTATTTTGATAATTGATCAAGCAGACTTGCTGGAACATTATATTTCTAAAAAAAAAAAAAAACCTAACATGTCTTCTGAGTAAAGAGGAATTGCTGAATTTATTAACAGATTTGCAAACAGGGTTGAGAATGCAGCCTTAGATGAACTTTGGTGGTTTCAGTACTGCATTATGTGTACTCTTTTAAGTGATCAGCCTGTGTTTTTTTTTCTGCTTTTAAGGTATCGTGACCACATGCGGAAGTGCACACCTCTTGTTGAAGGCAGCAGAAGTGAAGAGAGAATTTGGTGCTCAGCTACCATGAGGAGAGCCGTCAGACAGTGGCATTGTCAACCCAGGTAAACAGAGGACATGAGAATCCTACATGGTTCCTTACCTGGAAACCATTAAAGGATGAATTCACCTGAGAATGTCACTGATGCTGTAAGTTTGAGTATATTTAGGTAACGGACCCTTTTTCTCTCCAGCAGAAGGCTGCTTATTCCTCTTTTGAGCCTGGCATTGATTTCGCTGGCTGTTTTGAAACTGCCAGTCTTTCACTCGGACCCAAAGCCTGTGGATGTGCCAGTAGACCCCGTCTACAGAGAGGTGCGTCTGTCTTTTATCTTTACATCTGATTCAGGAAGTATCTGCACCATTTAGTGGTAAACTCAATTAATTTAGCTTCTATTGACTGTGGTGTTGAATCACAAATATAAGTCTGGTGATGTGGATGGTATTTGTAGTGCTAAATCCAGACTCTCTTTGCTGGTGCATAAAAGCAGAAAACTATGTTTGCAAGTTCCGTCGTTGCTGATAGAGTTCAGCAGAACTTGTGACCATATTTGGAACAATGCTTCTGAATCATCTGTACTTTTCACATCATGAATGATAAACCCCGTCCTAAAACTGTTTGCTTCCACTCGACTGTTGGAGTGCAAATAGCTGCTCTGAATATTAATAGATGAGTTCAATCATGAATTGATATGAGTGATGTTTTATAGTTTTTATGACTTTATTCTACAAAGAGGAAAATAACAACATCACATTAGCGATGTTCACTCTAACATAACGAAATCTACCAAAATCTACATAAAAATCCATCAAGTAACTGCTTTTTCCTTTTTTTTTTTTTTTTTTTGGTTTTTTGACTTCTCTTGTCCTTTTTGTTGTCTTCATAATTGTTGATTGTGAAGTTCATTGAATTGAAGGATGTGACCAGGAGCAATTGTTTGAGTTTAAATTTTTTGAAAGCTGAATAAATAATCTTTCCATTGATGTATGGTTTGTTAGGATAGGACAATATTTGGCTGAGATACAACTATTTGTAAATCTGGAATCTGAGGGGGTCTGCAACCTTCAATGTCAAAAGAGCCATTTTGGCCCCTTTCCCACCGAATAAAATTCACGTGGAGCCACAAAATATTTGATGCCCAAATAAAGCTAACACGGCATATAGCTAAAGTTTTATATTCAGTTATTCAGTATATTCAGGAGTAGCAATCATTTCAGAAGTGAGGGGGACAGAAATAAAATGATAAAATAATAAAATAATATAATGTAGTAGTAATAATAATAATAATTATAATATTTATTTATTTATGTATGTATGTATGTATAATTGACAAAATATTATCTCTTACATTTAACTGGCTAAGAAATAAAATACACTGCTGGACAATAACCAATAATTTGTCTTCTATAATATTTTTGATAAATATTTTACTAATGACAATTTTATGGTTATGATTGTACAATCAGTATATATACTACAAACACTTTTTCCATTTTTATCACAGAATAAGGTAGATCATATATTTTATAGCTTCTGTACTGTAATTAATGCTGTCATTTACCACTGTATAATTCATATTTATTACCTGGAGAAGACTTGAAAAACATTCATAAACCATATCGTCTTCACGTTTCATCAGTTAAGTTTTATGTTTGTTATTCAGCTTAGCAACTGCGATAGCGGGATGCCTGTCACAAGTTATTATTACTTCTCATATGAGTCTGTTTTGGACTTTCTGCGCGAGAGCGCCCTCCGGCTTTGAGGATGAATGAAACATACAGCGCGTGAGAGTGTTCAGCGCTCCGTGATGTTCACATCGTTTTGGATACGAATAAAACGTATCCAAATCGCCGTGACCATCTCTTCTCTTTTAATTTAAGTCTAGATTTATTCACGTTGGCCACCTCTACTTTAACACACTTGACCGAGGAAAAAGTGCATGGGAAGAGTTTGTGTTTTATTAAAAGTCGGGGGGACACCTCCCCTGTGTATTGTACACCCACGCTACAGGGAGCCACCATAGAGGGATGAAAGAGCCGCGGGTTGCCGACCCCTGTACTAGAGAATATATCCTGACATTACTTTGAAAATAATATTCTTTAAACATAATCAGTGTGACAATATTATTTTAAAACTTAGACAAATTTATAATGTGTGCAGTCAGTTAAAGCGCATCTCACACAATCCTGTGGTTTAGCAGGGAAGTTTGAATAAAATGCTGTGCATTGAACTTGTCTGGGTTTGGTGTTCATTGATTTGTGTGAGATGCAGTACTACTTACAATACTGTTTGGCAACACAGTGTGCACAAAGAACACATAGTCAGAATGCAGCATGCATATACGGTGAATTTTAAAAACATTTATCAGATATTAAATATGGTCTGAAGAATCTAGAGAGAAGTATGGAAGTTTGTTTGGAAAATTTATAGGAACCCTGAATATTTCCATGTACATGTTTTGGACACATTAGATGATGCTTGGTCAACCTAGTGATGCTGGAGCACCACTTTTGGTTGAACTTAATGGAGATCAAGGATGCTGACAGAGTCCCCTGTTTCCCCCATGGGGAAAGAACAAGAACATAGAACGAGGTTACTCGCTGCATTTTGCTTGCAGACCCCCTTTCACCTTTATTTATATAGCGCTTTTAACAATACAGATTGTGTCAAAGCAGCTTTACAGTATTAAATAGGAAAAATGGTGTGCAGTAATGCAAAAGACAATAGTAAACACTCAATTTTCAGTTAAAGTCAGTTCATCATTGATTCAGTGACGTCATCATCCAGCTCAGTTCAGTTCTAATAGTATCTGTGCTTTCAAGTTGACGATATCACTGGAAATTAAGTGTCCCCCTTGCTTCAGAGGTATTATTCAAATTTCGGAACAGGACATCGACTCTCACATTTTTCAGGGCTGAAGTGCAAAGTCTGCTTGCAAACAGGGCAGTTCCTCTAGCGAACAGCAAATCAGGCTTTTACAGCTGCCACATCCTCATTCCCAAGAAAGATAGTGCTGATGAAATGCCCATTCAGACTTTGAAACCAATCCTCACTCAAATATGCCCTGGGCAGGTTTTTTTTTTTTATTTTTTTTTTTTTTATCTGTGGATCTGAAAGACGCTTACTTTCACATCCAGACAGCTCCTTATCACAGACTGTTTTTGGGATTTGTGTTTGAGGGCGTGGCTTATCAATATACAGTTTTGCCCATCAGACTGTCTTTGACTGACTCTCTCCCCTCTGAGGCAGATGGGAATCCACATGATTGGCTTGTATTAGCCAAATTGGAGCAGGAACTTCTCACCCACATGTCGCTGCTGCTCAGCCACCTGGAGTGTCTTCACTCTAAAAACTGCTGGGTTAAAAACAACCCAATTTGGGTTATTTTGGCAACCCAGCGCTGGGTCAAAAAGGGACGAACCCAGCGCTGGGTTATTTTAACCCAACAAGTTGGGTTATTATTTTTAACCCAGCATGCTGGGTTGGTTTTTTTATGGTTTAAAATTACTACATTGCTAGGCTAAAATGATCCCAATCGAGCTAGGCATTAAACCTACAAATCTTATTCATTTAAAAAAAATATATATATATATTCACACAAAGAATGACTGTCAAAAGGTAAATATTTATTAAAAACAACAAGAGAAAACAGTCAAAACGTGCATGTAAGAAGAAATGCATAAA
>JAFVLL020039230.1:0-24799 GCA_021397915.2 Tor tambroides | reverse complement strand
GATATTACCGTTGTCTCCAGCAGATGGCAATGTTTAGAGTGTCATCACATCTCCCCCACAGCGCACTCAAAAGCCTGTAAAGCCATTGTGATGCAACAATGCATTGGCCTGCCTGCCTCCATCCTACTCTGTTATATCCAAACACTGCCTGTCAGCACCCAGATTGAATTTGGACATCTCATTTCCAGCCTGGGGAAAAAGTGTTTTTACAAGGTTAACAATAGGCAGAGAGAAAAAGAGAGAGAGGGATGAAAGATACAAGCGAGAAAATTTCTGCAGTTCAGAGCAATCAATATCTCCTCCTCTCTCACGTGGGAGTTAATGTATACTATGAAACCATCCCGTATCTATGGGGCTCACACACATATGCCGGTACATGAAAGGCGGTCCTATTGTTCTTTGGCTTCCGGGGGGAGTGCTTTGTGTTTTTGCAGGGGGTGGAGGCCAGGGAGGGTTTTATTGTTCGTGATAAATATGGTATGTCTCCTTAGTGATTACATGCTTGCCTAATTCTATATAAATTACACACACAAGCACACGCACGCATTCAAACTTGAGGGGATCTGCTACGACTTTTGAAACAGTGCGTATGTGTGTGTTTATCTTGAAAAAACACTGAACAAAGCTTTAACCTCTCTCTCCACCTCTTAATGTGGGCCAAGTGAACAGATCAAAGTAGAAGACTGTACCTCTAGAGGTGCATATCGTCTCTCTCTCACACACACACAATACACTCACACACATATATTGAACCCCCTACTGATTCCATCAAACCCTCCCTGCACTTTTCCTCCCTACCGTCACACTCTCCCTCTGTTCAAGTAAGACCACTCACACCAGTTTCTACAGTTTCTTTGTATTGGTCATAGTTTTTGGTTTTGAAGTCAACGTTTAATGTAAAATTCATTTTTTGTGTGTCAGTTTTACTGGAATATAATGTAATGTTACAATAATGTGCAGTCATTATGCTTTAATTATTATTGTCACTAGCACTTAGTTGAAGTTCACCTGTGGAGTCGTCATTTTGAGCAGGTAAAAATGGTAATATTCCGTAGGGGCTGCTAAGATTTTAATGTTTTTAAAAGAAATATCTTATAGCTAAGGCTGCATTTATTTGATAAAAAAGTAAAAAAAAAAAAAATGTTTTGAAATACAATGAAAATTTAAAATAACTGTTTTCTATTGTAATATATTTTAAAATAGAATTTATTCCTGTGATGGCAAAGGTGAATTTTCAAAAGATTATACTCAGTTTTCAGTGTGACATGGTCCTTCAGAAATCTTTTTAATATACTGATTTCTTATTTTTTCATCGCAGTTGAAAAATATATGAATATTTGAATATTTGTTGAATATTTTTGAAAACCTATTTTTTTTCCACCATATTTTTTTATGATGAATAGAAAGATCAAAAGAACAGCATTTATTTAAAACAGATTTTTTTTAATGTGAAAGTCTTTATTGTCAATTTAATTCTTGCTGAATAAAGGAATTAACGATTGCGAGGGGGAAGAAAAGTTAATGATTAAATATTTGATTATGTATTACGAGGACACAGTTAAAAAACTAAAATAAAAAAATAATATGCATGAATAATTGCAATATTTAAAAAAATAAGAATAGTCATTTTTGATTTCATGGTGACTTTAAACATAGGGCCTACAATATTCGCAAGGTTTAAGTTATTTTGTGGTGTTAAACTCTCCTTGTTAGCTAAAACTTTTATGATCAAATAATCGGTTACCCCTAACATGGAAACTCACACTGACACCCATCAGTCACACTATCAAGGGCGCCAAGATCTTTTGGTGTGAAAGTGAATTATTACGCTGAATGACATTCAGGATGCGTGACATGGAATCGGGTTATTGTTTTAAGTGAAAAATGCATTCTATTCTCAGAATGCATTACAGTGCTTGCAGTCAAGGTTAAAGAATATGCGAATATCCTTTCCTTGGAGTTGTACTTCATAACGCCCACTGCTCTCATCTCATTATCTAAATGACAGGTCTGGGAGAGGGACAGTGCTTTGACTCGTACATGCTACTGGTCTTTAGTGCTGGATTATAATCAGCAGTGACACTCGTAATCTAAAATCACCTCTGTCATCATATGAGTGTCTTTCAATTCTGATGGGATAATCAGTGCCAATGACCATCAGTTTGAGTGTCATGTTAAATACCTGCTGCTTCATGTTCTGTTATCTCACACACACACACACCTACCTGCTAAGGGTGGTATGTGAGAGACTGGGCAATTAGCCAAACTGAAATAGCCGGTACAGCAGCAGAACTTTACTTGGCTCGTGAGATCCAGGCAATGGTTATTTAAAACCACTTAAATTCAACATAAAATCAAAATTGACCTTTTAATGTATGTGTCTTGTCTTATTGCTAATGAATCGTTAGTGTATGTTATTCCAGCATTATCTTTAATTCTAGGAGCACTGTATGTTCAAATGATAACATTATATATTATAATATTAGATTATATTGAATCTATTTCGATTTTGAATCTATTTTATGTCAAACATCCATAATATACATTTTTTTCTTAAAACGCTTACTTACTTAAATTTAATTTCTTTAATGAATTTATATATTCACCAAAATGTTTTATTTCTATAATATTTTTATATTATATAATGTTTAATACTGCTTTGGAAAATGCTAAATTATCATTACCACAAGAGTCCATTTTGCACATTTATTTGTAAATTAAAAATGTTTTCATGAATAAATACTATTGCATATATAAACAATTCCATTATTTATATCCAAAAACAGTTCCAAATGAATGAATGAATGAATGACTAAATAGATAGATAGATAGATAGACAGCTATTATATATATATATATATATACACACACACACACACACACATATAACATACATATATATATATATATATATATATATATATATATATATATATATATAATATAAAGTCAAACAAAAATTTATTCAGACACCTTCAATATTTCTCACATTATCGTATTTATTCGCTATAGTTTAGAAAATGGTAATAAAATATGACAAGAACTTAAGAGTTAAACTGTGTCAGAACAAATTCATCTTGATAATCACAAATGGATTACAGTCAAACCAAAATTTATTCAGACACCTTCAATATTTCTCATGATATCATAGTTTATTTGCTATAGTTAACTTTGATAGATTATTTGCTATCAAATAACTTTGATAGAAAGGTATGTAACAAAACATGATCAGGTCAAAGTGTCAAATCAAATTTTTGGTCCCAAATTTTTTATCAGTTTTACTGGTAGTCCACTGTATGAAGAATTTTTGGGTATATTATGTCACAGTGTACTTTATTTTGCTATCCTCACTTACGTAAATGAACTATAGTGTCCTGCACCCACTAGTAAAAAAAATATATCAAAAATTATATCTGGTGTTTGAATAATTTTTGGTTTGACTGTATATATAAAAATTTGCATTTGGCCATTTTTTTTCATTGTTTAATTCAGCTATATGTCTGATTACAGAAGTAAAATGAGTTGCAGACCACAATTCATGCTGACTTTAAAGTCTGAAGAAACCAAACAAAGTTAAGAAAATGTCTGTAAATTTTGCATTTCCCTTTTCAATTACATATGTCATGATTTGATGCTTTTCTTCAATTCCACAATCCTGCCTAGCAGCACCTGTAGTGCTTTAAAAAGGCATCACCATGAAAGTCTCCACATGCTGAGATAAAAGTGAGAGCTCCTTTAGGCTTTGAGAACACTCAGACTGCATTACAGGACTGCTTTGTGTAACAGTGAGGCTTTTCTGACATGTTTTTCTCTTCTTGGACACTAAAAGTGCCTGTCTACTTTTGAGAACCATTTATCTGCTTACAGTGGGAACTAAATGAAGAGTGTGCTGGCATAAATTGTATGTGAGCGTGTATATGTGAAAAGTGTTAAATGCAGTGGGTAACAACCCAAAAGCAGCGAACAGAAGGTTGTGGGTTCAAACTCCCTGCAGGGCTTCCCATCATGCTGACTTAACTCAAAATGAGCGCTTGTTCTAATGTCCCTGCCCTTCGTTGACCATTGGCGGAGCGTTGGGGAAGGCACTTAACCCTAGGATACTACAGGGGAACTACAGTATGGGACTTAGCATAATGGCCTTGAAAAAACCTTCCTTGTATAAACATATTTAAAAAAACAAGAACAATGAACCAAAAAGCTGAACGGAGAGGACAAACGGTGAATCCTTTCTGGTCAGCACACTCCAAAAGTGGCACTATAGACAGCAAACTAAATTTGTTTACCCATAACTCTCAATGATAAGACTTATTTACAAAATTTTAGACTAATCTACAAAATGTTCGACTCGTATTTAATGTAATCTAGAAGGAAACTGATAGAAATGTGAGGTTTTGTGCATCAGAGTGTCACGCAGCCTCATGGGAACAAGTTAAATCAGTTCAGAGGCAGTGAAACCTAAAGCAGCCATACTGATAACCTCCTGTACCGCCAACGGGCTTCCATCTGGTATAATAAATCCTTTGTCTTAAATCTTGGGAGTTTCGTCTTCCTTATGTCATTTACACAATCGTTCAAAGAACAGTCTGTTAGTCACTGTTTCTGTACACTCCAGCACTCTGTCTTCCTCACGAAAAACATCCTAATGTTTTATTCCAGCTTTCAAACAGGTGCTGATTCATGGGGTCTGAAGGAGGCAGCGTTGTGGACCAATCGATCGGTCCTCTCATCAGTCTGGATTGGGCATGGCCAATTGGCCAAGAGCTCTCTGATTGATTCCTATAATTAATAGACGGTTTCTCCAAGAGCTTTCTCAGGGCAAATTAAATGGCTGTCAGCACTGGCTTAATTCAGAAATCAGGCAACAGTATTTTAGAGTGTTAATGTGGAATGAATGTCAGGTGTATGAAATTAAACGAACAAACCAGGTGTTCCACTAGGGAAATACTCTGAATTATTAAAATCTCTGTCTCATTACATCAGAGCTCTTTATATCGCTTGAACACACTGATTGTTGGGAGAGCGCTCTATTGACTTTTACATGTCATTATGGTAAGAGTGTGTGATGTGAAAAAGAATTGGGCGAGCTGACATCGCAGGAATTAAAGATTTATGGAAGCCTGTTTCCACCTCAGAGTAAAAAAAATGCAAATGTATATGTAATTCCAGAGAAATAAAATATTTTGTCTCCATTATCTTTAATTCTAAGGGACACTTCATGCTCTAGTGATAATATTATATATTATATTATTTATTGAAGCTATACTCTACTTACTCCTCTAATTACATTAAATTGTTTTTTTTGTTTTTTTGAATTGATATATTCAACAAAATGTTTTATTCATATAATACACAGTCATATCAGGAGATAAACAGTCACAAATGCAAGATATAAAGTCACAGCTAGATGAAATAAGCTTGCAACTGTGAGATACAAAAATAAAGCCACAATTACAGAAAAAAGTGACAATAATTGCGACATACAAAGTTACTATTGTGAGAAATAAAGTCATGATTATGAAAAACAAAGTTTCAATTAAGAAAAGTGGTCACAATTGTGAGATATGAAATGACAATTACACAATATATAAAATATAGCCATAGTGTGAGATTAAAAAGTCATAATTGTGAAATATAAATTTACAATTTTGAGAAATAAACTTGCAATTGTTAAGTAAGCTACAAAGTTGCTATTTGTGAGAAATAATCACAATTATGAAAAATTAAGTAACATTAAGTTTCAAAGGTCTTAATTATGACGTTACAATTTTAAGATTAATCCCCGGTTTCACAGACAAGGCTTAAGCCTAGTCCTAGACTAAAATGTAAGTCTGAGCTGTTTCAAATGAAAGAAACTTGCACTGACTGATCTTAAAATACAGTTTCTCACAAAAGTGAGTACACCCCACACATTTCGGCAACCATTTTAGTATATCTTCTCAAGGGACAATACTATAGAAATGAAACTTGGATATATTTTAGAGTAGCCAATGTGCAACTTGTATAGCAGTAAAGATTTCCTGTCCTCTGAAAATAACTCAACATACAGCCATTATTGTCAAAAAAGCTGGCAACAAAAGTGAGTACACCCTAAGTGATAACAGCTATACTTCGTTTAACCATGCAAAGCTACATGTCCTATTCATCATGTTCATGTTTTTGTCTGCTTGACAGGACTATACAAATTTGTGTATCTTATATTAGAGCAGTTAAAATTTGGTGCTTTGAGTACAATTCTCTCATAATGACCACTAGAGCCCTGCACGGGCCTCAAATTTAGGCCCTAGCCCGGCCCTGGCCCGAGATGCTCAGGCCCTAGCCCGGCCCGTGTCCGACAGCTCATCAGAATTACAGGCCCGAGCCCGTCTTTTTTTCCCCCCCTTCTCCCAAAACGGCTCATGTTTCAGCTATTAAAATAGTTCAGTTTTGTATGTAATGGCAAAGTGTTTGTATTTCGTTTCGGTTTTTTATTAAGTTCATTTAGAAAAACGTTTGGAGCATTTTTTGTTCATTAAATAAGTTTTATCTTAAAGTAACGACCAAGTGGCCAGCGGCAGACCGGCAGGCTGATCATTATGTTTGATCAATTTAGCCTTCTCAAATCATCACGACTTGCCTAAAACAAAATCTATAGATATACTAAAACAGTTCAAGCATATAACTATGTTTAAAAACGTTAAACCCGCGCCATAATGATGATGTGCGCTAGCCTATATAAGTTTCAGCAGAGAGTTGAAGCAAAGCGCGCCCTGCAGGACGTGGAGGCACCAGAGCAAACACTTGGATTTTTTTTCAGTGGAAACAAATTAAAATAGCCTAATCTATAGAAGCATCTAAATAAAAAAATCGAAAACCAAACTCTTTTAAATAATCTTAATCATAATCAATAAAGATGCATTTCTCTCTAAAGGCGCGTTTAATGAGGAGACGGCGAGTCAGGATCAGCAACTTCATCCTTGCGACATGGACTCAGAAAACATTAGTTTATTAGTAAATAATTCAAATATCTCTTTACTATTTTCCGCGGAAACATTCATGGTTATTATGTTTGCTGGGGCTTTGCAGCAAGCTTCAGTCTATTGCGTGTATTTGAAGGCAGAACTCTTCAGCTGTGCTGAAGTCACTTGCGCTTGCTGCTGCTGCAGGACTCTAAACACCGTCGAGCCACTCTCAGTCGCGGCAGCACGGTCTCGTGTTGTTTCCACCAGCGCGGCAATTTTTTTCATCACTAATCGATGGATGTCTACAATATAAAAATAAGGAGAAACCCAAAACAGGCCCGAGGCCCGGACCGCGTCTGAACTATGGCATGAAAATTGGCCAGAAGCCCGGCCCTAGGGGCGTAAAAAAGTCGGGGCCCGTGGGGCCCGGGCCGAAATGCAGGGCTCTACGACTGGATGTTCAACATGGCACCTCATGGCAAAGAACTCTCTGAGGACTTGAGAATTAGAATTGTTGCTCTCCACAAAGATGGCCTAGGCTATAAGAAGATCAGTAACAACCTAAAACTGAGTTACAGTACAGTGGCCAGTGTCATACAGAGGTTTTCCAAGATGGGTTCCACTTGGAACAGGCCTCGCAAGGGTCGATCAAAGATGTTAGGTCCTCGTGCTGTGCATCAGGTGCAGAAGCTGGCTTCGAAAAACAGATGCATGAGTGCTGCCAGCATTGCTTTAGAGGTTGCAGAAGCGGAAGGTCAACTTGTCAGTGCTCAGACCATATGCTGCACACTGCAACAAGTCAGTTTGCATGGCTGTCATCACAGAGTGAAGCCTCTTCTGAAGCTGGCTCACAAAAAGCCTGAAAACAGTTTGCTGAAGACAACCTGTCCAAGAGCATGAATTACTGGAACCATATCCTGTGGTCTGATGAGACTAAGATGAACTTGTTTGGCTCAGATGGTGTCCAGCATGTGTGGCGACACCCTGGTGAGGAGTACCAAGAAAATTGTGTCTTGCCTACAGTCAAGCATGGTGGTGGTAGCATCATGGTCTGGGGCTGCATGAGTGCTGCTGGTACTGAGGAGCTGCGGTTCATTGAGGGAAACATGGATTCCAACATGTACTGTGACATTCTGAAGCAAAAGATGATGCCCTCCCTTCAGAAACTGGGCCGAATGGCAGTTTTCCAACATAATAATGACCCCAAACACACCGCCAAGATGACAACTGCCTTGCTGAGGAAGCTGAAGGTGAAGGTGATGGAGTGGCCAAGTATGTCTCCAGACCTGAACCCTATTGAGCACCTGTGGGGCATCCTCAAGCGGAAGGTGGAGAAGCACCATGTGTCTAACATCCAGCAGCTCCGTGATGTCATTATGGAGGAGTGGAAGAGGATGTTAAAGTAAACAACCTGTGCAGCTCTGGTGAACTCCATGCCCAGGAGGATTAAGGCAGTGCTAGATAACAATGATGCCCCTACAAAATATTGACACTTTGGACACAGTTTTGACATGTTCACTTAGGGTGTACTCATTTTTGTTGCCAGTTATTTAGACAATAATGGCTATATGCTGAGTTATTTTTAGAGGACAGTAAATTTGTACTTCTATACAAGCTGCACATTGACTACTCTAAAATATATCCAAGTTTCATTTGCGTAGTATTGTCCCTTGAGAAGATATACTAAAATTGTTGCTGAAATGTGAGGGGTGTACTCACTTTTGTGAGATACTGTATATAAGTGCCTTTGTTTTGTCTCAAGATGCACACCAGTAATGTTTTTTTCTAAGCATGTTTATAAAAATTACTTAAATGTCCTGATTGAACTATGGTCTAATCCTGGCTTAGTCTAAGCCCCGTCTGTGAAACCGGGCCTATGAGTCATATTCTCAGACTAAAAAACACAATTGCGAGATCTACAGTTGCAATTATGAGAAATAAAGTCACAATAGTGAGATTTAACATTATATTCTGAGATTATTCTGAGGCAATAACATGCTTCCATATACAGTACAATAGACTGGAGGTGACGAGAGGTAGATGGAAATGTGGAAGAGAAGTAGTGGAAGGGTCAATGACAAGTTGATTTATAAATACCTTTAGTTTTACAAGTGACTTCCAAAGATTTATGCACAGCTTAAAACTTTTTCAATTTGAGGAGGCGGAACGGTGCTGCTTATTGTATACTATCAACCGCGCATTGTAATAATGTGGAACTGCCTTCAGGATGTAAATATAGCTGGGTAAATAAGATGAGTGTTTTATGTCTATTCTTGGCAGTAGATTTTGTTGGAATGGAGAGAGTAAAAAGGAAGGACATTTGGCTCAGATGAGTTCACTGGCACCTCAGTTAAAAGCTGCCTGAGCGCGAAACAGTTGTCTTTGAAATCTTATCTTTTAATCATCCGAGCTTATGTGTCATCTCACATGTACACAAGTGGATGGAGCAATTACACCGCTGCGTTTCCAATCTCATGCTGGACGGCGACACACATACGGCACACACACACAAAAATCCCTGCTCTCCCTTATAAATTGCTGTGCTTTTAAGATCCAGGCTTTATAATGGTGGATGCACATGGCATTTAGCCATCAGGTGCTAGCACAACATTAGCAAGTGAACGTCAGGCTATCCTGTCATCATATGTCATTGTTGTTGCCTTTCAAAAAGCTAAGACAAAAATGTGTACTTTTTGAGTCTCTCTTCATCTCTAACCACAAGGAATATCATTTATAATCGTAGTAACCTGTGCATCTGCCAAGGCTGTCACAGCTCCACCTCCAAATGAAGACAAAACCATCTTCTCTGAAGGGCTAGATCAGTTTTGTGCATCTCTAGGTTTGGAGTTTGCATAGAGTAATCTGGTCTTGGATCATTTTCTGAATCAACTTCCACCAAGGGCTCTGAGCCTTGGCAGCCATTTTGGCTCAGAGGGCTCAGTAGTCACAGCAGTTGCATCTGGAGTGCATTGCTTTCTGACAGTAGACGGGGTAAAGAGCCGAAACGGGCAGATGGGCCAGAACCCCGCTGCTTTGCAAAGGGCATCAGCTAACAACCGCACGCTCAGACCTCTCAGACCTGACCCAGCATGTGGAACGCGAGCGAGGGAGCAGAAAGAGAGAGATGGATGGATGAGCGGCAGTGAGCGAGAGAGACAGAAAGATTTATCATGAACATGGAGGAACAACGAACAGGTGTTGAGAGAGATGATGGATTGAGAGATGGCTTGCAGAGCTTGGATGAGCCTCGCAAACCTTATGTGACCGTGTTAATCAAGACAAAGGCCACAGGAAATCCAATTTAAACAAACTGTTTGGATATAGCTAACTACAGCCCTAATGCATTGCAAAAAAGGGACACTGAGAATCAAATGTGTCAATAAACCACTCGCTAAACAAACAAGATTTAATCATCAGAGCTGTACGCAAATTCCCAACATCTCACCATTATTCCATGATGTGATTGGGCATCTGGTTGATTACCAGCTGGTGGTCTGCATGTCTCCATGGTCACCGTGACCAAGCAACATGATTGCGGTATTCTGCAAACATGTGTTGCCATCTGGCCCACAGCACGAGAGTTGGTGTAGTCAGCAAACACTGTGCCAGTGCAGAGGACTATTTCATGGGTACTGCCATGAAAATACCCCCTGTTGGCATTTCAAACACACATTGGAAATTCAGGGCAAGTACTGAATCCAAACCGTTAAATTGCCTGCGTTTGTATGAAATACTTAGAATTTGTTACATAAAATTATAACTCTATACATACAATTAAACAAATGGTCAGTGATTTAAGTTTCACCATCTGAAATTTGCTGCAATTTAAGATGCTCATCACTGAAAGTAAGAATAACTTTGCAGTTATATATTATTAATATGTTGATTCAGTAACCACTTTGACGGATTCAGTGGATTCATTCAGTGAAGCATTTGTCATACTTCAACCTGTAACTACTGAGAGTCTTTTTGAATCGGTTCATGAGAGTCATTTGCTCATGAATTAGACTACACTGGTTCTGCTATATGTTTTTGATTCATTAAAAAGAACTGTTAGAGGCTCTTACTCGTGAATCTGACAACATTGGATGTGCAGTTTGTTTTTGCATGCACTGTGCATACTGCAAGGACATCTTATTACTTAAAGCCTTTATGCATAATGCATTATAAAAGTAGTTTTAATGCATTAATTATGCCTTATAATGCACTGTACAATCTCAAGAAAAATTATAACCACAGTTAATACAATATAACACTTATCAACCCATTGTTACACTATGCATTTTAAATTTGGTTATAATTATTTACAAGATATAATGTGTTACATTATAAATAATTATAATGCATTATACCCTTTAATAACCATTTATAATGCATTATACATAAAGGTTTTAAGTAAAGGGTTACTGACACTGTTATTTTTTGATACATGGACACCTTGTGTAAAATATGATTTTTTTTTGCTGTGTCACTATGTTCATTCACTATCCCTCAGAGCCTTGTTTATTTAATTGAAAAAATAAATATGCCATTCACAGTGGCGTAGACCAGATGTGAGCTATTATCTCAAACTAAATATAATAATAACAAGCAAAATAATCAAAACGAACATCAATATTTATTTGGCTGTAGGAGTTAATTGGATTTGTCATTAAAGGCTCACATCTCTTTTATATTCGTATATTAAACTTTGAACTCAATCATCTAAAAATTGTTCTCATCAACCAAAAAAGAGAGAAAGATTTATTTCTCTGATCAAATGATTTGAGAAACACAAACATTCTTAAGAATGTTTTTTTTTTGTCTAAAGTCAAGATGACTGTGGCAGTTTAAACAGAACTGTTGCTCAGAGCCCTATCTTCCGCCTCTTGACAGCGAAGATTGTTAACAGACTAAACCAGGGTTGACTTAGAAAAATCAATACGACTGATTTCATACATTACAGAGCATCAATCCTCAGTAATTGTTTTTTTTTCTTTGTATCTCAGTGTTTCAGTACCAGCATTTATTTCTCTTTTTGATTATTCTCCAGAATGATGACAATATGTATAGCCCACACTGTACAATATAATGAGCCAATCACATGCAGACTTTGGGGGCGATTTTGAATATTTATCAGTTACTTACTGAATATGTATGTTTCTCCGCACTGCACTCGAAAATGAGCCTTATTTTATATGCTGATGGTTAAATGAGCCTATCCTCCATTTGTCTTCATCAAAAGCACATTTGAGGGCTTGGTCCCATGTTACTGGAGCTCAGAGCTTATCTTTCTTTATAAGGCCTGACAATCTAATCCATGAAAACAAAACCTCTCATTTTGGTCTCCTTTGAGCTGCCACATTGAATCACAGGACTGGGTTAACTTGCAACTGTACCTTTAAACAGCCAAACTAGTATTGCCACATTACGTTACATTTATGTTCCTTTATATATCTAAATGGGTGTAACCTAGAGTGTTGATTGGGGAAAAAACTCCTCAAGGATCCCACAGGCGGTCAAGATTTGTAAATCCTCCCATTACAGCCATTGGGAAGGAACTTTTTTACACAGGCTCCTTTTGAGCGCTAAACTGCATCTGTTGGTAAAATTGGTTTTGCATGTTTATGCTGAGAGCTACATTCCCTGAATGTGCACAAAAAGACAACGCCACGTGTGCGAAGGAGTGCGGTTTGGTAGCAATTAATTGATATTGCTTGTATACGTTTTCAGCAGGAGAAGGAGAACGAACATTAAACATGTCTTTCTGTTCATCTTGCTGCATCAGCAGGGTGTGGTGTGATGTGGTGCCACCCAGAGAGACGTGTGACAGATACGCACATATGGAGAATCAGCACTCTAAAGGAGCAAAACTGCAAAGTGACATGATGAGAAGAGAGGAGATTTTCGCGGCTGACTGTAAGATGCGACAGAGGTCAGAATTCGCCATGATTAAGACGAACACTGACAAGGATAAAACTCAAAACTGAGGCGAGACGCCCACATGAGGACAGGCCAATTGAACGGCGCTCAAGCGTATTACCAGTGTCTCTATGGGGAAGATGTTGGACCATATCTACAGAATGACAGGACTGTGTGTCTTTCAATGACGGCACGTGTTTCTAGTCGGTGTAGCTGGAACTGAGTGTGCCGGTGTTATCAAAGGCTCTCTTTACACTGGCAGCAGAAGAGGCTCCTCACTGTTGGCTCTCTGTTGCTACGTCTACCTCTCACTCGGAAACAAACAGCACGTAAAACTCTACACTCGCCTCCCTGACAGCCATACACGCCACAAAGACTTCCGGAAAGACTTTCATCTGGAGGTTATTTTGTCTTCCTGTTTTGCAGCCGATGGATTTCTTGCACAGGAACTGGCCAGCAGTGGGCCGATGTTTTGAAGCTGATGCTTTTATTGTCCATCTCATGACACCAAACATAAAAAAATATAGTTTTGCTACTTAAATACGAAGCTAAGCAAAGCCTCACAGGTGATATATGTGCGTTCACCTCTGGAATCATTGGGGAAAGTAATCCACAAGGTCGTTGTAATTGAAAACCGAATGATGTCTGTGTGCAGGTGTATTGATTTAGTGTTCAATTCTCTCAGAGAAAGCACAGAGTTCCAGCATGTTCCGTAAACATTGGGCGGCAAGGGGAAGGGTGTCCAAAATAAGAAAACTTCCTTGTCCAAAATAAGAAAACAAATTACTTAAAAAAAAAAAAAATATATATATATATATATATATATATATATATTGTATTTACCACACATTTAAATAGAATATTATAAAATTTAATGAAACGTTCAGGGACATCTTGGAACATCATAAGATCACACAGAATTTTTCCTAACAAAAATATCATTCAAGCAATTTTTTCTTACTATTAAAGTACATGTACATTTAAAAAAAAACTTACAGTTAACAAACTAAATTTTTATACCATATTTAAGTTAATTTACATACAATTTATGTAGTTATTTTCCTGTTAAAATAACCTTTACATGCTGTTCCACACACACACAAAAAAAAAATTGTGTGGAAACAATTTTCACTCAGAAATTGCTAGTAAATTTCATAATTAATTAAAAAGAAGTGGCAAGTAACACTGAATTAAATGTGAAATTTTGAAGTAGAAAGACTGAAATAGTATTTTCTCATAAAACAAAGCTGGGTAGTAACTGATTACATGTAATCTGGATCATGTAATCAGATTACAAAAATGAGTACTTGTAATTAGATTAAATTACATTTTAAAATACTCGTAATTCACACAATAACACAATAGCAATAAATATTCATAATTTATTTTTTAAATGTTCCTTTCTAAAATAGCCTATTCAAATACAACAAAACACACAAATTCACAAAATGTCTTAATTACATGTAATGCAGGCATTCCCAAACTTTTTTGTCATCTGAACCTCCTTCACAAAATATATATTTACTTGAAGTACCCCTGAGATTTTAAAATAAATATTTGAATAATTAGTTGCATGGAATACTTTTTTTACTCTTTGTATTTCTATATCAGTGGTACAAGATTATCCAATTTAAATCAATGTGATAAACGAGCTAGGTCAAAAGTAATCTAAAAGTAATCAAAAAAGTAGTCTGATTATATTACCTAAAATGTGTAATGCGATGGATTACGTTACTAACTACAATTTTTGTCATGTAATTTGGAATCAGTAACGGACTACAATTTGCACGTAATCTACCCAGCTCTGTCTTTTTTTTTTTTTTTTTAACAACTTAAAAAAATCATTTATTAACAGCGTAGGTTGTCATTGAAATGCCCAACCACACAAGATCACACACTCGGTCAGAACAACTTAGATGAGCATTCATCAGCCAATTTGAAAGTCCTTTCTTTTGTCCGTATTCTTGACTTTTGTTCTGACACATTTGTGTGTGTGTGAACGCAGGTCAACATTGTTCAAGTGCAAACGCATGGCTAATCCCCAGAATGGTAATTACGTACGTCAGCAGCCTTCACTACTGTGAAATTGAGTCATGTGATAACGGTCAAGGTTTTTCAAAAGATTTGACTAATTCACGGCATATTCTGCAGAGTTGGGCTGACCTGGACCACTGCTGACAGAAACAAACCTTTGATTGAGAAATGGAGGTACAGACAGCTAACATCAAAGTGCACTGTGTTCTGACTCACAGCCCTTCCAAAGCAGCAGCAGGTGGAGTGGGCAGAAAACACAGACTAGACAATAGTAATTTGTAATTTCTTCCAAATGATTGAATGTGAACTCTCGTTAGGGAGCATGTGTCAGCCCTAGAATGAAATAGAAAGAGATATCTATGCAGTCAGTCTCTAACTTCAATTATTAAAGAACAGATAAAGAGAAGATAAATGGAAAATATAGTTAAATGGAACAATAGTAATATAAGATCTTAATAAGTCTGCTGGGAGGGGAGCACATATCTGGACCCTGTCACTTCTTAGATGAAACCTCTTTCTGCACTCCACAACTAACGCATTTTTATGAAATATTATATTTATGAAGGTCACATTAAAACTGTTATGGAAACTTTTTCTATGCCTTAATCTTTTATATCTTATATATTTAATATTATATATTTAGTACAGTTTACTTAATCTTATATATTTATTTTTGTATTTTTATTTTTTGCTTGTGCCAGACCTGTCATAAAAATATTCATTACTTTATATTTTAACAGCTTTACTGTTTTATGTCATGCTTGAATTGTTATTTTTATTATTATTTATTTATTTATATGCCATTTTAGATTACTGTGGTGATATTACCATATTATTATCTTGAAAAATATTTTTTAGAATAAGATTTTAATTATTATACTAACTTTTATTATTATTATTAAAATGCTGTGAGATATTCAAACAAGCTTAATTCTATTTAATTTCAAAAATGTTCAAAATGTCATATTAATTCCACTACAGAATGATATTAAAGACAGTATATTTTCATGACTTTCAGAAAAAAAAATAAAAATAAAAATAACACAATTCCCCTGTGATACATATTTCTACACTGCTGGACATCAAAAAGAGTGTGAAAACTGTGTTTTAAGAGAGTTTATTTGGTAAAAGTCTACAAGGCCAAACATGCCCATGGTTGAAGAAACACCCAAGTATGAGAAAAGTTCTTGACCTTGTTTAAACTCTTGTTAAATGGTCTTCACAACTGTCAGACACTTTTAAAACTTAAATTCCAGAATTCCTAGTGAGCAAATTGGATTTAGACTGCTTTGGTTTTAGAATGTAAGTGGAGCTGAATCTAGATTTCCTCATCTGGCTGCTGCGGAACTCAAGTGTCACTGTGCTGCTGCAGCGGCGTTCTCCTCCGGTGATCACACATTATTGATTTCTAGAAGAGATGACGACGCTGCAGTTTCTTCATTCACTGCTGTGTCAGACTCCCGTTGCTAAAAAATGGCTGTTTGACGGTATAATCTGCGGTGACAAGTGCGTTAATCTGCTACAATAACAGAGAAACAGCATCTGTGGGTGGAGCCTCAGGGTACATGCAAAGAGTTGTTGAAAAATAATACATAGAGAGAAGCGTAGAAGCGAGGAACAAACTATTCAGCCTGGAGACAGAGAGAGAGAGAGAGAGAGAGAGAGAGAGTAGGGTACAAGCCACATCTGGATATTAGCAATGGGTACAGCTGATACTAAACCCTCCAAAAAGATCCTCACACAAATGTCAGTGAGCAAACAGAACAGTCAGGGCAGAGACATGTGAAGCAGTGTGTGTGGTGAAACCTCAATCCTGGGGCCCCACTTTGCAGGGGACACAAAAGACAGGACAAGGGAGAAGACCAGAACAATTTATGTGACAGAAAATTAAAGCTAAATCATACTGCGCCAACTACAGAAACACTTAGAGGCTATACATTAGTTAGTTCCATGCATTATATATTGGCAGAGTTTCTGACACGCATGTATCAGTGGTGAGGATTTCAGTGACTCTTTCTGCAGGTTATGCCAGTAGGTGGCAACAAGTGGCTGTCTGAATGAGTGAGTCATTGATTCATTCATTAAACTAATTTGTTCAAAAACTCTCATTCATTCAGGAACCTCTGAGGTTAATGCAATTATGACTGAGTCATTGAATCATTCACTCAATCGAGTTTTTAAAAATCACTGATTTATTCAGCGACAAAAGAAGTCTTTACAAATAAATTAATGAATTCTCCACTCCTTTAAAACACTGATGCTGAAAACGGAACTGCAAATTAGCATACAAATCTTAGCATTTTTACCATATCTTTCTATGGCAGGAATGGAGAGAATATAGTGAGTGGTTCAGAATTCAGTATGATTCATTCAGAAATGAAATAAGTGCATTATTATGACTGATTCAATGAATCACTCACTCAACAGATTCATTCCAAAACACTGATTCATTTAGAAAGGAAATGCCACCGCTGTTTTTCTTGAATATGTGCAACAGATCGGCAGTTGCTCATTTGGAACTATTTTCAATGGCGAGACAAAAATACACAAAGTAACTGGTTCCAATACAATATATAATTATCAAACTCGAAATTGTGTTGTTGGTCTGTTGGCCAAATTCCAGGCGTTAGTTTTTGATGGATTTGAAATTTGAATTATTTTGAAAATGTACGCACCCACAGGCCATACAAGATGTAGATGATTTTGTTTCTTCGTCAAAACAGATTTTAAACAGAGAAATTACACAACTGCTCACCAATAGATCCTCTGCAGTGAACGGGTGCCATCAAAATCAGAGTCCAAACAGCTGACAAAAACATCACAATAATCCATAAGTTATCCATGTTTGTAAGAAACAAAGCCACCATTAATACATTCGTTTATTACAAATACACAGCTTTCTCTTCACAAAACGTTAACTGATGAACTGGTGTCATGTGGATTACTTATGGATTGTTGTGATGTTTTTATCAGCTGTTTGAACTCTCATTCTGACGGCACCCATTCACTGCAGAGGATGCATTGGTGAGCAAGTGATGTAATGCTAAATTTCTCCAAATCTGTTCTGATGAAGAAAAGACTCATTTACATCTTAGATGGCCTTAGATTATGTACATTTTCAGCAAAGTGAACTATTCCTTTAATGATATAAAGATGAGTTCGAACTAGCTGGAGCCTTTAAACAATATATTAACTGGAGAACACTGCACAGAGGGCAGGACAACAGGAACTGAAGCACTTACAGTAATAACAGGAATATTAGATCAGCAGTACTCCATCCAATAACAAGGACAAAATGTCCATAATGTGGGACAAAACCACCCTAAGTGTTTAAACTGAACATTATAAGCACCTTCTGTAATGTTTCTAAGAGTATTGTTATAGATAATAACTTTGATTTCAGCATTTGAATGGTGAACAGCATACAAATCATTCTCGTCTTCTTCCCGCAACTTCCGCTCTGTGTGAGAGAAAAAGAGCACAAAAGTGCAAACCTGGCAGAGTGACTGAGATGAAAACATGGTTTTGCAGTTAAAAATGCTAATACACTGATCTTCTAGCATCTCATGTCAGTCAGCATAAGCGCAGCTTAAATAAACTTATCATCACATTAAACAGAGTGGTGTCTGGCTGCAAAAAATTAAGAGCTCTAGCCAGTTAGCTTTTTTGCCTATCCTCTGGTTCATTAGGCTTCGTGTTTTTTATGCTGTTGAGCTCTTTAAGATGGACGGACTTTCACTAACGTCTTTATTTGATTACGAGCCAATGTTTGAATTTGAGTTTTGCATTTTAAAATATGATGACTCAAGAATTGTTTCTAAGGACCGTTGCTCTGTCAGCTCTCGGCTACCGAGAGGAAAAAGAGGAATTTTCCACAGACTTGGCTATTTGTCTTGTTTCTGCTCATGTGTAACTGGGCTACACTAATCAGCATCATTTATGCAGAAAATGTTTAGGCAACTTGTTCTATGTTTGTATGCGTGCATGTGAAACAAACAGAAATACAATTGTGTTTGGATCTTCGACTGCACTATTATAGTTTGGAAAAATTTTATTCTGTACATGTTGGTTTCAGTTTCCATTCAGTTGTTTAGTTTTAATGATGTATAAATCTATTTCATTAGATTTTTTTTTTTGATGTGCTTTGAAAATGTCTTTTGTTTATTTTTTTATTTAGTTGTCATTTTGCAAATGCATACATTTATGCAATTGGCGGATGCTTTATCCATAGCAACTTACGTTGCATTCAAGTTATACATGTATTCACTGGGAACCAACCCTGTGACCTTGTTGTTGCTTTCACCATGCTCTACTGTTTTAGCTACAGAAATGCAGTTGCAGAAAGTAGTTAAAATGTTCATATGTCAGATTTAATTTTATGTAAACTAATGATTTTATTTGGCTAACATCATCATTTTTATCCTCGTAATAATTTCTGTTAGTTATTGGTCTGTGATAGTTCATGATTTCAGTTTGTCTCTGTGTGTTTATGAGTATTTGTATGCTTCTCCATGAGTGTGTGTATGTTTTTGTACTTGCTCTCAGGCCCTGTGGCTCATCTGTTTAATGAAGTCACTCTTTGAGAGGGAGAGAGATTCAAGTGTTCACTGTAAAACTAATTTAAAACCAATTCTTGCCTCACCCTGAAATTACAAGGGGATCGAAGGGGTACTGAAGAACTTCACCACAAGCTTGAGATATACTCTTGGTTTAATAATGAATCATATAGGTGCTCAGGAGAGAGAGGAACTGTAAAGAGGCAGAACAGTACAGCCAGACGTATGAAGGCATTGTTCACCTGGCAGATTTCCAGGCCCTTTGAGATGAGCACTGAGGTTCCTTACAGTTTGATATTCCATAATCACAATCTCCAGATTCACCCAGACTCAGTAAGAAATAAAAATATTCAATAAACATAATTAATTAAATGTAGAACTTTCTCATGCAATTTATTTAATTATTGTAGAGGCAATGAAACAGAAAAATATTATCACATTTTTTTTTTTTACAATTTTTGCATATTGGTAAATATTTATACAGCATACACATATTTAAAAATATCCATACTTTAATTTAGTAGCATACTAAATCAAATATACTGCATGGCAAATGTTAGATTAAAAATATGTATGTTAATCTGCATCTGAATTTATCTGGTTGTAACCAGTGGTCATAAGCAAATGCTAATGAATTAATCAAATTTACATTATTTGAATTTGCATGCAATGAAATTAAGTTGGGATGTTCAAAATCTTAAAGAATGTTAGCATACTTTTATTTCACTTAATTGACCAAGCAGCAAAAATCCACTTTTTTAATGCTCCTCTGAGACTCCAGTAGAGTGAGACTGGACTTTTGCCTAATGAACTAAAATGTACTGTATCATGTGCAGGGGTCAAAGCATGGAAAGCCAGATTCCACTTGCTCTTTTCCTTCATTACAAGTATATATAGACATAGTCTAACTTTTTAAAGCTCACACCCCAGCCCACCGAGACCATATTAAGCTGAAATATTCAAGACTAAATAAATAAAAATAAAAACAGTTTTTTCAGAATATCATCATTTGTGTTACAGAAGAAAGAAGTTCATACAGGTTTGTAATAACATGAGGATGATTAAATAATGACAGAATTTCCATTTTTGGGGTGAAAATCACTTTAATGATCAGAGGTTGATTAACAGTCATCTATGCAAAATATGATTGTTTTGGTGCAAGAAACCATTGGCTAATATTATAAGAGGGGTTAGAAGATCAAATACATTAAATAACAAAATGTGTAGAAGATCCATTAAATACAATGTGTTTTAATACAGTTTAGTATAATCCATTTACAGTTTTTCTCGATTGCTAACACACAATTCATGAAACAATTCACCATTTTCTCACAACTATAAACACAATCTCAAAACTACACCCAATTGTGCAAACTTCAAACTTCCAGGTAAAAGTCAAACATTTTAGTCAAAAACACATTCTCTTTTGTCAGAATCTAATCTTTGGCCTCAGATGACACACAAAGCTGTCAAATACACAGACTGTTTTCCTGACTAGAGAACACTAGTGAGATCAATTCAAAACACTCTTACAAAAACCTCCTTTTGGGAAATAAGAATCCTTTTGCTAGTCAACGTCTGTTACAGTATACAGCATAAATAGAGGGGTGCAGATACAGTAAAATTCAGCAATAAACATTAAGAAATATTTACTTTCATTACACTACTGTAAAGTTATCTTACAGTAGATGAAAAGCACTAGAAGAGAAAAGTACAAAAACCAAACAACTGAATATACAGTAAACACATTGGAATATACTGTCAGTTACTGTACAGCAATAAACAAACAAACAAATAAATAAATAATAAATAAATAAATACCTCTGCCAAGCTGCATTACAGTATTGGTAATATCCTTATATATTATACTGTACTATAGCAGTTTCTTAGTCTTCTGACAAAAGACTGCCTCCCAGTCGTCTCTCAGTTCTGCACAAATACATGTAAGAAGTACTTTGCTACAAATCAATTCAACAGTTACGAGTTTGAGGGTGTGTGCTACAGTATTTACAGTACAAGTTCTCTCATCTGAAGTACTGCTGCTATGTACTGTAATTGTAATGTGTAAGTAGTGTAAAAACTCTGTAGATGATCCTGCAGGCAGCTTTCCTTATGATCATTCCATGCAGAAGAACATGCTCAACTATAGTGCTTTATATTTCATCAGCAACAAATGACCTTTGACCTCATCCCCTTCATTTTTCTTTTCTCCTCCTATTCCTCTTTGTATCCCACTACCAGGATTCATTTTTCAAAACTCAATCAGCTGTGCTCCTGTTCATATCATCCTGAGATTCTGACTGCTGTGTCATCAGTTTTGCTACTGAATGTTCACACATGGATAAATGTGTGCTATTTGTGTTCATTTTGTGATTCTTGAGGTATTTATAGTGTGTGTTTGTGTTTTCTAAATGAGAACATGGTTAAACGCGTGCAAAATGATGCCGTTCTTGTGTAGAGTTTTGCAGAAAACACTGAGCAAATTGGAACGTGTGTGAAAGCAGGTGAAGTGTGTTAAAAGTTTTGAGAAACGTGTCTTTGTTTCAAGAACTGTATGAATGGTTTGGAAAATTGTGCCAAATGAATCAGCTATAGTGTGTTAGCAATTGAGAAAAACCGTAATACAAGCTTTTATGGTACGTATCAGATCCAGAAACTCTATTCAAATGTAACTGAAGATGCAATAAATCAAATATATTTTGAGTTTAGTAGAGTTTAAGTCATCAGAAATGTATGATAATGCTCTCCGCAACCCACAACTGTGAGTGGCATTTCCCCATTTGCTCCTGACATTCTTTAATTTGCTGTAGTCCTTCCCAGATCTTTAGCATCACATATGGATGAGTGTATAGGATTCAAAACTGCTGTGCCAAAGCAAATTGTATTTAAGCAGCAAATAAAGGCAACCGTCAGACATTAATTTATTCAGAAAGACTTGATTTAGCTGAGTAATCTGTCTCTTTGCTTGACGATCCACAGTGTTGCTTAAGTCAATGCATTATCTGAGAGGAAACATGAAGGACTGAGCTCAGCTAAATGTCAACAACCTGCAGCCATGCAGCTCTGCAGTTTTGCCTTTGTTTGTTCTTTTGTTTTTACCCTCTTTCCATTGCCTGTGGTGCTAAACTCTGGGGCAGCAGATTTGGCCTCGGTTCCTTCCTGTTTTCTCTCGCTCTTTTGGTCTTGCTGTTTCTCTCACATGTACACAAACATTCCTCACCTTACCCCTCTCTTTGTTTCTCTCTCTTTCTCCCTCCCAGAGGAGAGTGGTCCCTCTGTATTTCTGTAGGGAGTGCTGGCAGCGTGTTCTGAGCCCCTGAGATGCCAAGCTGGCACTGCCTGCTGTCAGATCCGTCCATGCTGGCTGACCTCGCCCTCACCACCCCAAATGCCTCTGCCAGCCAGCCTGAAGCTGTTGAGTCACTTCCCTTTCTCCTTACCACACACGGGCACCATCTCACTGAAAACAGCGCCGCACTGTCCAAAAGCTACGGTAACACAGATTTTGCCGCCAGTCTTACACTCCCTCACATTTGGACACCAGTTTAGAGAACCATGCAGGCAGTGAAAACCGTCTGATGTCTCCGCTATACAACTCTGTTCAAAAACCTAGTGAGGTGCCTGCAAAGGTTATTCGCAAAGGTAGGCAGCTTAAAGGGATAGTTCACCAAAAATGAAAATTCTGTCATTATTTACTCACCCTCCAATTGTTCCAAACCTGTATGAATGTTGGTAACCAAACAGCTGACAGTAGCCACATACTATTTTTTTTAACCCATACCATGGAGGTCAATGGCTACAGTCAACTGGTTGATTACCAACATTCTTCAGCATATCTTCTTTTGTGTTCAACAGAACATGCTGCCTACTAAGATACCTTTTGGCCAAAATGTATAGGAGCATTACATGTAAGCTAAGAATGCTTATTTTTTTACTTGACTTGAAAAGTGACTTGAAAGTGAAGGTTATATCAAAGTGAAGGTTATATCAAAGTCCCTTTCAAGGAAAGTCAGTTCACTCTGTATTTGCAACACCTCCGGGCAGCTATTTCAGGCATCCAAGACCAACTCCTATATACATGAATGGGTAAAATCTGAAATCTCAAAAACTGCTTGCTACACTTACATTTAAATAACATAATATTATATATTACATACATACATACCTGAAATATACATACATATATTTCAGATTGGTCCACCCTTCCAGCAGCAGCTGCGGTGAGGTGATTACTGTTCCAATTGGTGATTGTCTGTTGTATTTAAAGGGCAGGACTTATTTCACCATATTTCGAGTTTTACTTTCTCCCATTCATAGCAACATGAGTTCACCCTCTTGATATATCTACAGTCTTTAGTTATATTTTGCCAGGTCTACAATGTTTCTGCAGTTGCTTTTGCTAGCACGTCCACATTGTTAGTCACAGTAACAATGCACACTTGTAAAAGCTCAAATACCAGTTTGCAATATCAAGCAGCACAATGGACTATTTTTACACATGCTAAAATAACTGGCGGCTGAAACCAGAAGCCTTGCAAATTCAAATTAAAAAGGTCCACGCCCGCTATTACATTAAAAATAAAGTGGATAAGTCCAATTTCATGTATTCTTTTCACACTACAAAATGTGAACGTATTTGAGTTGGACTGGCAAAAAAAAATAAAAAATTGTTTTGCTACCTTGTCTTAACAAAGTCAAACCCTGCATCTGAATATGCCGGTATGATGGTATATATCGTTGCCGTGGAATAAAATGTCTATCCCGACTGTTCGATTGAAGAATTCTGTTTGTATGATGCTATCTGAATGCTTTTTGAGGTTCCATTCTAGTTAGTATGCTGCTAGTTAGTATGTAGTTTGTCAGTTTTTGAACAGAGCTAATAAGCTGTTATCAGTTCAATGTGACTGGAAATATATACAGTGTGATCCTCTGTGAAGTTGACGTCATTTTAAATTCCAATCAAGGACGTTACTAACTATTTTTGCTGTCATGTATGTGGGTTTTAATCTTGAATTGGGTTGATTTCATACCACAGGTTTGTTGATAGACAGCCAAATGACATGTTTTTCCACGTTTTGAGAGAACTCTAGGGAACAATCAAGAAAGATCAGACTGCCTTTCACACCGTCTTTGTGGGGGAAAACGCAGAAGCTTCAAAAACTAAAGAGTACGGAAAAAGAACCTGATGCTAATTATGCTCCAGACACAGACAGGAAAGGGAGAGAAACGTCTGGATCCAAGGAACAGGGGTCAAACATCAAACAACCATAACAACAACAAAAAAGAGCAAGAAAATCTCAGACATTAGAATCAAAGACGCACGCTAGTGCATCCAATGCAATACAGTCAAGCTAATTTCAGCTACGGCTC
>JAFVLL020039229.1:16541-30966 GCA_021397915.2 Tor tambroides | reverse complement strand
TTCATCAAAGTTGTCCTAAGACAAGAATGCATTTTGGTTTTAGGGCAACACTGATGAAAGGTTTTGATCCACTTCAAATGTTGACTACTATATTTGAAAATCTGGAATCTGAGGGTGCAAAAAAAATAAAAAACGATTTTTGGCATAAAAGCAAAATCGATAATCTTGACCCATACAATGTATTTTTTGCTATTTACTACAAATATACCCATGCTACTTATGACTGGTTTTGTAGTTCAGGGTCACACATGTTCGAAAGAACAGCTTGTTTCTTTTTGTTAGTGTTGACCAACCGTATGGTTAAGAATATTGTGATTACATTACAGTGAAGTCATGAGAACATATAATATTAATACAAGGATTAGAAAATGCTATGATCCCTGTCCCCGTCATTAAAAGCCCAGGGAACAGTGGTGAATAAGTCCTTGTTGGGTTCCTGTTCCACAGAAGGTACATAGCTGGAGCTTTTTGTGTGGCCTTGACTAGCAATATGTTTCCTTTTCCATGTTTAAGGAAAAAAAAAATAAAAAGCTTTTTATGTGGAATTTTTTTAGGAAGATCCATCTGAAAGCAGAACGAGGTAGAGAAAGATTGTAAAAGTAGAGTAGCATGGCTTCACATTAGCTGTAATGTAATAATAGATGTTGATTATATAATAGGAAAGAAAGCAGCATTTACACATCCTCAGCCTACCTCAGATTTCTGGTTTGTGTTAGCAAGAAAATGTAAAAATTTACATACAAAAGCATTTAAATATTTAATTGATTTCAGTTTTTAAATACATTTGATTAACATCAGCTTAAACGTAATTTTAGACTCTTTACTGTAGATTACCCTACTGTAATGTCCAACTCAAATAGTTCTAGCTGGTTTTTACATGGTTTTTAGTTTTTAAGTGCCAGTTGATTATAGTCATTATAGATCAGCTGACTTTAACCTGGTAGAGCATCTTGGGCTGGAAAACAACCTTGAATGAGCAACAAAACAGCTGGGGGAACTGCTGGGGAAAAACAGGTCATGCCAGTTTCCAGTTGTTTGTTTTGTTTTGTTTCCCCAGAATTATTTTTATAAGACAGTCTGACTGAAGTGTCTCTCTTTCCTCTGCATGCTGACAGTGGGACTTGGTGTGTGCCGACTTCTGGAAGATTCCACTCCAACACATTTGTTTTATGACCGGCTGGACCCTGGGCTATATACTTCTTGGCACTATATGTGACTGGTGAGTTTCCTTAAATTATTATTACTCTGTATTACATTAATTGTTTTCAAAATGTGATCAAAATAGTGCACAAGCTTCATTGCATTAGATGCAAAATATCAAACCGAGTGACTTCTGCAAATGAATGATGCTAGAAAGTTTTTGCAATAAACTTTTTTAAACGACTTGTGTCAAGATGATTATTAGCGAATGAATGATGTCAGTTCTCAAGTTCACAGGTGTCCTAGCAGAATAACGGCAACTAACGTTTGACACATGTAATCTGTTCAAATTGTTGTCTTGATCATTTCAGATAAATGTTATGCAGCGTTCTTGTTTGAGCATGTCAGACATGCTGATGTTCTGTGCGTTTGTGTGTTGTCTCAGGTTGGGTCGTCGGTGTGCTCTGCTGCTGTCAGTGGTTCTCTCTGGCTTGCTGGGAATCATGGCTTGTCTTTCTAACAGTCCTTCTGCGTTCCCATTTCTTCGACTCTGCCAAGGCTCAACATTAGCCGGAATGTTTTTGTCATCTTATATTGCACGCAAGTACACTCCATCATTTGACCTCTTTTTAAGTATGCAACTGATAAGATTGTGATAAGACACAAAAGGATGTCTGCTATACATACACAAGTGGTTTTGCTAGGAACATTGAATAGATTTGTCTAGGCAAAAAGGTTCGGTTTTAAAGGAAAGTCCTCATGTCCTCGGTCCAATTGTTAGTATTGCAGCACAATAGATCACAGAAAATGCTCATTCTTTCTTTTGAAAATCCATCTGGGTTCAATTTCCATAACTTTTTTTTTTATGTTATTGCATTATTTACAAACACACACTATCACCCAAAGTTTGGATACATTTGAGTGAATTTATTTATCTTAATATCTTGAATATTGTGCAGAAATGAAAATGGTAAATGTCCATACATGCTAATTTCATTATAAAACTAAGTAAAGTGAAGGAAAAGCAGCCAACAATTGTCCAGTATACTATTTTGAAACTGTTATTCTAAAATGTGGACAGTAGAATAGAGACATTTGACTGTAGTGTGTGTATGTGTCTGTATATATGAGATAATCATATAAACAGACCCTTCAGACTTGCTCAATAGTGCACTTTTGATAAGGAGTGTCTTTGTTATTGCTTGATGTTGGTTTCGAATAGCAACAGGAGGCTTTCTGGAATGTTCCATGGGGTTTCTCCATCTGCAGAGGAGGGGTGAAGCGATTGACAGGGAACAGCAGTGGACAGCATTCCGTTTGTATCTCACGAACAGGCTGTCCAAAACCTTAGAACTCTCTCTGTTACATCAGTTTCTGTGTAATCAATTGAGGAAAGTTCAGGGTGTTTTGTTTACCGTCCCTTTTTTCTGTGTTTTTGTCTTATCATAGCACAAGTGAGAGGGTCGACATGAGGTGTTCTGAAGAACGGACAAGATCTAATTTCTGTTCTTTCCATTGTGAAGAGGTCTGCATTTTTGTCCCGCACTTCCTGTGATTGTTAACATGAGGGTTCATGTGCGTGTTGACGGTTAGCCAGAGCACTCTTTCCAACACGCAAGCCCCTTTAGTGTGCTCTCGGGGGGGGAGTGTGGGTGGTACTGGGTGTAATGAGGAACTAGAGGAAACTGGATGTAAACATAGGCACGTACACAATCTTTTCTGCTTATATACACGACCAGTGAAATGTCAAGGCACACCTACTCGTTCTATATCATTACTATTGTCTACAGTTTAGAATAAGAGTGTTGAAAGAGTTTCCATATATACTGGCCACTGGATGTTTTTCCTTCGCTTTATTTAGTTTTAATAAAAAATGTGTAAACTACTGGCAAAAATGTGCACCAAGGCTGCATTTATTTGATCAAAAATACAGTAAAAACCGCAATATTGTGAAATATTGTTACAGTTTAAAGAACTGTTTTCTGTTTTAAAATATTTTATATTGTAATCTATTTCTGTGATGCAAAGCTGAATTTTCAGCAGCTATTATTAAAGTCTTCAGTGTAACATGAGCCTTCAGAAATTATTCTAATTAAGCTGATTTGCTGCTTAAGAAACCTTTCTTATTATTATCAAAGTTGAACACAAGTTTGCTGCTTAATATTTTTGTGGAAATTGTGATACACCAACAAGAATTCAAATTATTCATTAAGGACACATTAAATTGGTCAGAAGTGTGTGTGTGTGTGTGTGTGTTTAGGTGTTTGGGAATGTAATGTTCTTCCTAAATTTGTTTTCAATTATTTTATTATCCAAGATGGATAATTTCGAAAGAGTGAAGAGAAGTTTCAGTGGTCTATTGTGCTGCAAGACTTCAGGAACAGTAATTAGATAGAAGACACGGGGACTTCCTGTTATGTAGGAGTCTCTAGGAAGAGACTGACTTTTTTTCTGGAGTTAAGGTCACTCTCACCAATAATTCTCTTTAATACTTCCCTTGACATACCAAATTCATACATTAATTTTCACAATTTTGTCTCACATTATTCCTCTTTGGTTTTTCTACATGGTTCAGGACTGGAATGGTGTGACCCGCCTCACAGACTTATGGTGTCCATGGTCAGTGGCTTCTTTGCCGTGTTTGCAGAGCTTTTGTTGCCAGGGCTAGCCGTGCTTTGCCGTGATTGGCCTGTACTTCAGGCTGTTGCCACACTGCCCCTGCTGCTACTACTTTCCTACTGGTGGTGAGTCAGATAAATGCTGTCATCAAGTGTATTCTTCATGTCCTCCAATCACCCACAATTCTTTGCACACGTTTCAGTTCACTACAAAGTTTTGGCTGAAAATGATTCGGTACTAAGCTCATCATTTTTAATGATTTGTAATGATCATTAGATCCGCTGGATAGCTGCTGAGTTCAGGTTACGGTGCACCCTATGATCAAATTATTCTTCCCTTCTGAGTAAGCTTTTACCGAACATTTAGTGTATTGTTCTTTCACTCCAACAACCATTATAATATTTACATCAATCCCATAGGATTACCAACATTAAGACAGATGAGTAATTTAAGACCAAGCACCTCTAATAACATGATTGTAAGTAACGTGTGTGTGTGTGTGTGTGTGTGTGTGTGTGTGTGTGCGTGTGTGTGCGTGTGTGTGCGTGCGTGTGCGTGCGTGTGCGTGCGTGTGCGTGCGTGTGTGTGCGTGTGTGTGTGTGCGTGTGTGTGCGTGCGTGTGTGTGTGTTGCAAATGTGGCAACAGCTGTGCTTCAGTGTTCCCAGAATCTCCTCGTTGGCTCATGGCCACATCTCAGATTCCTCAAGCTAAGAAGTGTCTCCAGTCATTTTCAGCACGAAATGGCATGTGTGTTAGTGATGAGCTCTACCCTGCTGAAACACTGCTGTCAGGTAAGAATCTCAGCCTTGCAAACATCAGCTACTGATCTAATAAGTGCTTTAATCAGTGGTGGTTTTAATGATCTACAAAAATATGTCAAAAACCAAATTTATAATCTCATGTTGTGTGGGTTTAAAATAGAAATACATTTTAAATGTTCTCTTGAATACTGTATATACGTAGCCAAGCTTCAGCGGGCCTGTCCTAAAACCCACACTTGTGGTCTTTGCACTTGGCCACTTGTCTACTAAAGTATTATGGATTATTACCTCTACTTAGCCTAAGTGTTCAAGTGGACGTGAAGACCACAAATGTATGCAGAACTTTTGATTATGTGATGGGACACTTACAACATGATAATGTTTATACAAAACTTTATTTACTTTGAGTTTCCCTTGGAATTTGGCCAATTCCTGAACATGTTCCAGGGTTATTATTAGTAACTAACACTAATATCATAAATACATATTCATTATGTGCGTAGCCTCAAATACTGCTATTAGAGGTAATGTGGATTTAGTGTGCGTTAAGGGCACTGAGCTTTTAGTAGTTTTCAGACATGGGACAGTCTTGCGCATTTAGTTCCTGATATGGTCACACTCTTTTAAGTGGCTAAGACTGCAAGTGTGGGTACTGGGACAGACCCATAGAGCAGACTCAGACATACAGATACACACTTTTTTGAGCATTTGTCTGGCCAAATGAGTTATGTTCAAATGAAAACACATTATTTATAATAATGACTTAAAAAATAAAACAAAATAAATCTGAAGTGTACATGCGGACTTCATGGAAAATTACTACCCAACAGTAAATGCAGCTTCATCACCAGAATGTAGTTTTTAGGACCCATGGCCTGAGGGTGGCATTTTAGAGATGGTCAGAGATATTTATGGCTTAGCTAATGCGACACTGTCTAATCAATCAATAAAGCTGTCATGGTGTGATTATACTTTTCACAGGATCAAATGAAAGGAAGCATCTAGCACATGAGGGTAGCGCTGGTCCCGTGACAAGACTGCTGTTTTTCTTGTGAATTTTTTTTTTTTTCTCCATGCAGTAATGATATCCCAACTCACTGGCTGAATTACATTACAGCAAATCAAGGCCCACCATGGATAGTGAATAGAGCCATTTAGGGTGTTTAATCTGAAGGAATTGAGCCCATCCCTCCCAGAGAATGTTTCGTTTGGAATGTGCTGGTCAGGTGTTCCTGGAAAAGCCTGTTAGAATTCTACCAACTCTTCACTCTTTAACCCCCTACTTTACATTCTCTGTCTTTTTCTGTAGAGATAGATGAGGTATTCCCTGAAGACATCCAGCCAGAGTATCATCATGTTGTAGAGTTGCGTCACACCAGAGTCATCTGGAAGAACTGCCTCATCTTGGGCTTCACTCTGTAAGCTACACTAAAAAATGCGGCTGCAAGCCAATCACAAACTTCTATTACACATTTAAGTATGTATTATTAAAAACTGTTGTGGAAATCTAGTCTCAAAATTCATCACTTTTTTAAACAATTGGAAATAAGTGAATTGGTACAAAACTCCTCCATTTTGTGGACAGAATATTAAAGGGATAGTTCACCCAAAAATGCAAATTTGATGTTTATCTGCTTACCCCGAGGGCATCCAAGATGTAGGTGACTTTGTTTCTTCAGTAGAACACAAACGAAGATTTTTAACTCAAACCGTTGCAGTCTGTTAGTCATATAATGGCAGTCAATGGTACTCATGGCTTTGAGAGTAAAAAAAAAACGTGATATAAATACTGTTCAGTTTCTTGCACAGACCGATTGTTTCGTGTCTTAAGACCTCAATGTATCGTCACGAGCCGCAGGGTTTAATTTGGTTTTGTCGGTGAATGGTTTTTTTTTTTCTCTCAAAGCCGTGAGTCCCATTGACTGCCATTATATGACTGACAGACTGCAACGGTTTGAGTTAAAAATCTTCGTTTGTGTTCTACTGAAGAAACAAAGTCACCTACATCTTGGATGCCCTGGGGGTAAGCAGATAAACATCAAATTTTCATTTTTGGGTGAACTATCCCTTTAACCTAAAAAGTACAAACTCTTCAAAAATATTGTGCATCATTCAAACACATTTCCAGCATTCTATTATTTGGGAAATGCTAATTTTGATCTTGCATTTTATGCAAATCCTATGCAAGAGAGTATACTTCTAACAATAAATAAGCAAAATCCTACATTAAATTTTGTGTATTAGGTTTTATTTTGTAAACGCATTTAATAAAATTTTTTAAAAAGCATTTATAAATCTTAGTTGAATTGAATTTCAGTATTTACTAATACATCAATAAAATTAAAAGTTTTTTTAATATTACTTAATGGACCTGAGCTAAAATGAACTAAAAGTAAACAGTTTTTTTTTATCTAACATCAACAAAGATGAATAAATACTAGTGCTGTCAAACGATTAATCGCAATTAATCGCATCCAATTAAAAGTCCAATAAAATCCAAATCCAATAAAAGTTTTTGTTTACATAATATATGTATGTTTACTGTGTTTATTTTATTGTTTATATAAATACACACACGTACAGTATATATTTTGAAAATATTTATGTTAATATTTTTATAAATTTATATCATTATATTTTATATTATATATATATATATATATATATATATATATATATATAAATATATTTAATATATAAACCTAACACATTTTTCTTAAATATATACATGCATGTATTTGTATTTATATATACATAATAAATAAATACAGTAAACACTCCTATATTGTGTAAACAAAAACTTTTATTTTGGATGCGATTAATGGCGATTAATCGTTTGACAGCACTAATAAATACCTCAACAAATGTATTTCTCATTGACAGTAATGGAACCTTATTGTAAAGTGTTATTTAATTTTGATTCAAATAAAAATGTTCTCCTTGTGGTCCCACAGCTTCATTGGCACAGGAATCCAGTACTGCTTCACACGTAACCTGCATATCTACTCGCCACACTTCTACTTCAGCTATTTTCTGCGTGTGCTGACTGGAGCTCTGGCCTGCATCTTCTTGTGTGTGTCTGTGGACCGCTTTGGCCGCAGGGGGATGCTGCTGCTGGCAGCCATTGTCACGGGTCTGTCTTCACTGCTGCTGCTGGCCCTCACGCAATGTAAGCTCCTCTTCAAGCGTTGCACAAAGACATGTGCTGTTCCAGACGTTAGGTAGTGAAACTAGACTGCCTTTATAACTCAGAATCAAAGAAAATATGGCATGCATGCTTTTGAAAAGGCAATCACAGAATGCTTCACAACAAGCTCAGTGAAAATTTGGAAAGCCTTTGGATCTTATGCAGAGCTGCGTTTCAGTCTGTCGTATGATTTTTGGTTAGTTTTTGTTTTACTGACTCTGTCTCTACCGTCTTCTTTCAGACCTGCATGGAGGGTTTGTTCTGGTTCTGTCTGTAGTGGGTCTCCTCTCATCTCAGGCTTTGGCCATGCTCAGTGTGTTCTTTGGCAGTGAAGTCATGCCAACTGTTGTCCGGTAATCTCAATCTCCACTCTATAAAGCAGTTACTACTGTAGCATGTTACACAAAGCTAGTTGAACAAACTCTTGAGTTTCAGAGTAGGTCTGGAGTTGACAAAGCCAAAAAATCTGGTTTGCAACACAAGAGAATTAATTACACGGGTTCAAAAAGAGCTTAAAAGAATACATGAAAGTTTGGCAATTTTAAAAGCTTTATATATTCTAAAGCTTGTATTAATGTATGTATTGTTTATATATTCATTAAATTAAGTTGAATATTAATTGTCAAAATATAATTGCTTAAGTGTAATGCGTTAATGATATAATGTATATAATTTAGTTTTGGTTTGCAGTCTCTTACCCGGAATAAGACCTGCTCCAGGGCAGGTTAGGCTTTTAGCATAAGTTACCATGATGATAAACAACCAAATAAAAACCAATCCAACTTCTTGAACTTGAAAAACCAGAGTTTGCTCAAACTAAACTCAAACTTACCTGAGGTTTCATAAAATAAACACGGCAACAAAGTGTATTTATTTATGAATTCGTCCGCCGAGCAATGTAGTTCTCAAGCAGTGTTTTCAAGACACAGGAGTGTAGTAATACTGCTGTAATACGAATAAAATGAGGCCACAGGATTGTATAAGGAATATTTTACAACAGCTTCGAATGCAGCTTAGCAAATCATATTAAGGACCAGAACTATCTGATGTATAAAAAAAAAAAAAAAAATTAGCATGTAAACTCCATACTGTATTAAAAATAGAAGTCCTGTGGCAGGTCACCATTAAACTACAGCTTAGTAACAAAACAACACTATCAAACAAATACACAGTTACAGAGAGTAGATTCACAGGTCACTAATAATACAAAAAAATTATAAAAACCTGCACTGGCAGTCAAAAGTTCAAAAGAAAGTTTTGTTTGTTTGTTTTTGAAAATATTATCCTCACCAAGGCTGCATTTATTTGATCAAAATTACAGTAAAAACGGTAATATTGTAAAATATTATTACATTACAACTTTTTATTTTTTATTTTAGAATATTTAAAAATGTCGTTTATTCCTGTGATGGCAAAGCTAAATATTCAGAAGCCACACTCCAGTCTTCAGTATCTCATGATTCTTCAGAAATCATTCTAAAATATTATAAATATTAGTGTTTTACTGTTTGTTTGATCAAATAAATTAAGCGACTTCTTTCAAAAACCATAATTATTCCATGTTGTTTTCTGTTTGAGTGTTGTTAACTGTGTGTCTCTCTCAGCGGCGGTACGTTGGGTCTGATCATGGCCGCAGGCTGCGTGGGAATGGCTGCGTCCTCTCTAATGGAGCTGCAGAATAACGGCGGCTATTTCCTGCATCACGTGATCTTTGCCTCCTTCGCCGTTCTCTCAGTCCTGTGCATCATGCTGCTGCCAGAGAGCAAACGCAAGCCGCTGCCAGACTCGCTTAAAGATGGAGAGCGGCAACGGCGTCCTCCTCTCTTCCTCTCACGCATGAACCGGGACAACCCACCCTTACTGCGCACGCAGCCGCACAGCTCCGAGTACAACCGGGACAATTACTCCCGCCTCGTCACTGCCACCAAAAAGATGCTCACCAAAGATGCTCTGCCATACAAGATCTCCATTTCACCACAAGCGCCTCTACTGGCCAGTAATGGCACTGCTCCAGACGCCAATGACGACTCGTCCTAGCATTTCACCAAAGCTGTTTTCGACACGCAGGACCTCATCTCATAGCATGGCCAATTTGGCCACTGCATCTTTTCCCAGGGAAGACGTCGTCTTGGTGTTTAAAATGTGGAGTATGTTGAGTATTTAGTTGATGAATGGTAAAGTTTTCAGTTTGTTGTGACTTTGTACGTTGATTTTTGTATTGGTTAGGAATCCAAACTCTATGCACAGATGTTGCTGGGAGACTCTGTCCATAGTTTGTATGCTTAAACATCATGTCGCTCCTTTATGTTTGAATGAAGTTTAAGATTTAGTATCGTATCCACTAATAGTCACCTGAGAGCCATCGCCTGTCCACTTAGCGGGTGCATCTCATGCCTCTCATTAGTGTAGTCCTGTGACTAAAGCATAAAAGCTTACTTAACCTCACCGACTGGTGATTCACTGAGGGGTGCTAAAACGTCCACTCAATATCATAGTTTTATTTCCTCAGAGTGGAATGAATAGCACTCGATGACGTCAGAATCACTAGGAAAAAGTCTACTCTTATAATGTTGGAATGTGATTTGTTTCTGTGGAATGGTAGCTCATCTCAATTCCTCCTTGTTGAGTTTTGTTGCATCACATTCCTATCTTTCTGCTGTTTTGTCTACATGACACGTGAAAAAACACAACTTGACAAGCAGAGAACTGAACCAAACCTGACAAAGCAGGGGAACTGTTTTTGTCATTGTTTTTGCTTTTCTATTTGTATTACTTGTTTGAAATGGAAATAAACTGTTTACTGTACCAAGCTGAAGTAGTACTCCTTGTATGTCTGATCCTGAAGCTAATATTTAACAAGTGAGCAAATTTAAACACTGGGTGTACCAGAGGCTGCTGCATTTGCATACTTTGTGTTTGCTGTTTTAATAATAGAAATGAAAAGTCTGACAGTGTGGTTGTGAATGCTTTGTCACGTGCAGTTCTTACTTGTACAAAGTATTTACCACCACATTTCTTCTCTTTGGCAGAGATGTGGGAATTCATTCGGTGCAACCTTCATACTACCTTATAGATATTTTCCAGCTGTATAGTGTATTGGGTGTGCATTATGGCAGTGGTTCCTAAACTGTTTTTTTTTTTTGGAAGCTGAACCCCATTAGATGAAAATATGAAATACATAACCCTGACTTAATATTTAAATAATTTCACTATTAATTTAATGATGTTCACAGTTGTCTGATATCAGTTAATGATCACAATAATATGCCTGTAAAAATAAAATATTTCTTTTTTTTTTAGTGTTTAGGTGTTTTGTTTTTAATGTTTTAACTGTAAAATGTTTTTTCTTCCCTTTAATTTTACATTTTTATGATTCATTTAAGTAGCCTATTAGCTTTTAATTAGGTCACGGACCCCATATAGGTTCTTCACAAACCTCCGTTTGAGAAACCCTGACATAAACAACTTTTAATAAAGAAATGGCATATTTTTTTCTTTCTTTTGATATTATATATCAATATTTTACAAATTAATCCTGTTTATAGCTGATAAACGAGACTAGTGATCAAATCAAACGTAATCTAAAAGTAGTCATAATACATTACCCAAAATGTGTAAATGATGATTTTAATAATACTGTTTTTGTCATGTAATTTTACATTTTGTAATGGACTACAATTTGCATTGCTGTTTGGATCTTTCAGATGATATACATATGTTTCTTTCTGGGTTTTTTTTTTTGTTGTTGTTGTTGTTGTTGTTTGATTTACATTTGTATGTATTATGGTAAAGTGTCTTTTAATGACAGCTGCTTCTCACTTTCTCCAGATGATGGCAGCAGTGAGAGGTGTCCATGTTTACACCGTTCCTCTCCTTAAATAGATATGTCTAAGTATCATGTTTAAGCAAGTTGTTAGATAAGGCCTGAAGAAAAATGTTTATATTTTCAATTAGCCAATCAATATTTTCAGTCCAATTTTTAAGCACAAAATCATTCTTTGATCATTGTGAGGTTAAATACAGGTTTAAAATGATAATATATAGTTTAATAGCTATGATGCTGTTTTTGAAATCAAATCTTTGTAGCTATGACAAGAAACACTGGCATCTAACTATGGCTTAGAAAAAATAAACAGTCAGTCTTAAAAAAAAATAAAGCATATACATGAACCCAAATAGGAAAAAAAACAGTTATAGAATAAGCATGTGTCCTATTCTGTGTCCTAAACTCCTGAAACATTGGTGTCTCATACAGTATTTTAGAGCAGTTAATGTAATTTGGGAAAGAAATCAGTCAAATCTATATGTGTGTGAAGATATTCAGATCTAACCCCTTCATAATCGTTAACATTTTCATGAGTATCTGTTACAATTACATTTATTTTGTACTTAAATTTCATGGAATGTTACATGTAACTAGTTACTCCTCAACACTGTGTGTGTGTGTGTGTGTGTGTGTGTGTGTAATATATATATATATAGAGAGAGAGAGAGAGAGAGTCTGTTTTCAGAAATGGACATTCAGCTGAAACTGCCTTCCTCTCAGTTGTTGAAGCCCTAAGACTTGCAAGAGCGGAATCCAAATCTTCAATGCTTATCTTGCTGGATCTGTCTGCTGCTTTTGACACAGTTAACCACCAGATCCTCCTGTCAACCCTATTGAGAAAGGGCATCTCAGGTACCGCACTCCAGTGTGTTGAGTCTTACCTCTCAGATAGGTCTTTCAAGGTATCTTGGAGAGGTGAGGTATCCAAGACGCAACATCTAGCTACTGGGGTGCCTCAGGGCTCAGTTCTTGGACCACTTCTCTGTCTACATGGCATCACTAGGTTCTGTCATTCAGAAACATGGCTTTTTATATCACTGCTATGCTGATTACAGTCAGCTCTACCTCTCATTCCATCCTGATGATCCGACGATAGCTGCTCACATCTCAGCTTGTCTAACAGACATTTCTTGCTGGATGAAGGACCATCACCTCCAACTCAACCTTGCCAAGACAGAACTGCTTGTGGTTTCATCAAACCCATTGTTTCATCACAATTTCACCATCCAGTTAGGCACATCAACCATAACTCCTTCAAAAACAGCCAGAAACCTTGGAGCTATGATTGATGATCAGCTGACTTTCTCAGACCACATTGCTAAAACTGCCCGGTCCTGCAGATTTGCTTTATTTAACATCAAGAAGATCAGGCCCTTTCTTTCAGAACATGCTTCACAACTCCTTATTCAAGCCCTTGTTCTGTCTAGGCTGGACTATTGCAATGCTCTCTTGGCAGGTCTTCCAGCCAGTTCTATCAAACCTTTACAATTAATCCAGAATGGCAGCAAGATTACTTTTTAATGAGCCAAAAAGAATGCACGTCACACCACACACGACTGTTTATCAATTTGCACTGGCTACCAATAGCTGCTCGCATTAAATTCAAGGCATTAATGTTTGCCTACAGAACAACCACTGGCTCTGCACCCCTTTACCTAAATTCATTACTTCAGACTTATGTGCCCTCTAGAAGCTTGCGTTCTGCAAGTGAACGGTGCTTTATTGTGCCATCCCAAAGAGGCACAAAATCACTTTCACAGACTTTTTCATTAACTGTTCCCTCCTGGTGGAATGACCTGTCCACCTCAATCCGAGCAGCTGAGTCCTTAGCCCTCTCCAAGAATCGGCTAAAAACACATTTCTTCCATCTTTATTTACCCTCTAACTCTAGCACTCTCTATTCTAATTCTATTCTTAAAAAAAAAAAAAACTGGCTTTTATAATCTTTTTATAATTCTATCTGTTTGTTTTCTTTATATTTATTATATAATTAACAAAAGCAAAAAAGGGCTTCTAACACTAGCTTTCTCTATTCTTTTTCTGTTCTATCTGTTTTCTTTTTTTATTTATTATATAATTTAAAAAAAAAATCTTGCTACTTCTACTGCGTTAAGCTAACTGAGACTTGTTATAGCACTTGCATATCATTGCTCTTTTGTTGATTTTGATTGTAAGAAATTACAAAACAATACAACCAAGGCTGCATTAATTCAATTAAAAATACAGTATTGTGATAATATGAAATATTATTTCTGTTTTCTATTTGAATATATTTTAAAATGTAATTTATTCCACATAAAAATAATAATATATGAAGAAATAATAAAAAGAAATGTTGATTCCAAATCAGCATATTAGAATAATTTCTGATCATTCTAACCATTCTTTAAAAGATTAGAATCTTTTAAATTGTAATAACATTTCAAAATATTACTGTTTTTACTGTTTTGACGTTATGTACTCAAGCTTCCAAAACAACCATGTGTTCAGGAGCTCGCTGATGCTCTGATCAAGTTCTGGCAGGAGATCCCCAATCTGCAATCTCATCAGGAGCATGTCTAGACGTTTTCAGGAGTGCATAAGCTCTCATGAGGGCCACGCACACTACTGACTTACATTATGAGTTACCGTAATGAAATGCGTGCATGTTGGATCACCCTGTAATTTATTTATTTATTTATTTTACTATTGTTTTCAGTCTATTCTGACAAATTATTTGCCCTATTTTAAGGTAGTGACTAGTGAGCTCAGGCATTTCTTGCCAACTTGACTATCTACCTTGTCATGTGATGTGATATAAACATGACATCATTAAAGACATGTGATCTGTCCACCCTAGTGACGGGGGTTTCCCTCATAAGCGAGTTTTTTTTTTTTTTTTTTTTTTTTTT
>JAFVLL020039229.1:0-16441 GCA_021397915.2 Tor tambroides | reverse complement strand
CCTCCTTTTTTTTCTTTCTTTTCTTTTCTTTCTCATATATCATTACGATGTTAAAATCCACTGCTAAAATATGATTTGTGTGTATATACACATATGTATGTATGTGTGTGTGTGTGTGTGTGTGTGTGTGTAAAAATTTGTATTGGAATTTTTTGTGCCAATGTAGAAAGCTTAATAAAGAGAATGTTCAAAAAAAATAAAAAATAACTGAAACTAAAATAAAAAAAAGCTGAAACTAAACTAAAATAAAAAAACTAGACATTAAAAAACATGACAAAAACACAACAAAATTATTAAAACTTTAAATTAAAGTGAACTATTAACAAAACTAATAGTATTCCAGTGATACTAAAATAATACTGACATGTTCCGGGATGATAATGGCACTGAGCTTTGCTATTTATCAGACATAGGACTGTCTTGCGCATTTAGTTCCCTTCACGTTCACGCTCTTTTAAGTTGCTAAGACTGCAAGTGTGGGTTTTGGGACAGACCCATAGAGTAGACTAGAGATACACAATTTTTTGAGCATTTGTCTGGCCAAATGAGTTACGTTCAAATTAAAACACATTATTTATAATATTTACTTAAAAAAAAAAAAAATGGAAACAAACCTGAAATTTGCGTGCAGACTTTGTGGAAAATTACTACCCAACAGTCATTGCAGCTTCATCACCAGAATGTAGTTTTGAGGACCCAAGGCCTGAGGGTGGCATTTGAGAGATGGTCAGAGATATTTATGGCTTAGCTAATGGAGCGCTGTCTAATCAATCTGTAAAGCTGTCATGGTGTGATTATACTTTTCACGAGATCCAATGAAAGGAAGCATCTAGCACATGAGGGTAGCGTTGGTCCCGTAAGAAGACTGCTGTTTCTTGTGATTTTGTTTTTTTCCTCTTTCCCCCATGCAGTAATGATATCACAGGCTGGCTCACTGGCTGAATTATATTACGGCAAATCATGGATAGTGAATAGACCCACTTAGGGTCTTTAAACTGAAGGAATTGAGCTCATCCCTCCCAGATAATTTTTTGTTTGGAATGTGCTGGTCAGGTCTTCCTGACAGAATTCTACCAACTCTTCACTCTTTAACCCTCTACTTTACACTCTGTCTTTTTCTGTAGAGATAGATGAGCTATTCCCTGAAGACATCCAGCCAGAGTATCATCATGTTGTAGAGTTGCGTCACACCAGAGTCGTCTGGAAGAACTGCCTCATCTTGGGCTTCACTCTGTAAGCTACACTAGAAAATGTGGCTGCAAGACAATCACAAATTTCTGTTACACATTTAAGTATGCAATATTAAAAACCGCTGTGGAAATTTAGATCCAACGTTCGTCACTGTTTTTAAACAATTGGAAATGAGTGAATCGACAAACTTATTAACCTAAAAAGCATGAACTCTTCAAAAAGGTAGTACACATTTTCAGGGTTTTATTATTTGGGAAATGCTCATTTTAATCTTGGATTTTCTACAAATCCTATGCAAGTGGGTGTAGGCTACTTCTAACAATAAGCACAATCCTGCATAAAATTGTGTATTATATTTTTTGTAAACACATTTATTCGTCTTTTAAAAAGCATTTATAAATCTAATTTGATTTTAATTTCAGCATTTACTAATCGAAAGTTGTATGTGTTAGTATTAATTACCCTGAGCTAAAATGAACTAAAAGTGAACAGTTGTTTTTATTATCTAACATTAACAAAGATGAATAAATACTGTAACAAATGTACTGTTTCTGCATTAACCAAAATTAAGTAATGGAATCTTATTGTAAAGTGTTATCATTTCATTTTGATTCAAGTGAAATTGTTCTCCTTGTCATCCCTCAGCTTCATTGGCACAGGAATCCAGTACTGCTTCACACGTAACCTGCATATCTACTCGCCACACTTCTACTTCAGCTATTTTCTGCGTGTACTGACTGGAGCTCTGGCATGCATCTTCCTGTGTGTGTCTGTGGACCGCTTTGGCCGCAGGGGGATGCTGCTGCTGGCAGCCATTGTCACGGGTCTGTCTTCACTGCTGCTTCTGGCCCTCACGCAATGTAAGCTCCTCTTCAAATGTGACAAAGTGACCAAATGCTGTTCCACAAGTTAGGTAGTGTAACTAGACTGCCTTTGCATCTCAAAATCAAAGACACTATGGCATGTTAATGTTTTATTGAAAAGGCAGAATGCTTCCCAATAAGCTCAGTGAACATTTTGAAAGCCTTTGGATCTTATGCAGAGTTGTGTTTTTATCTGTCCTATGATTTTTGGTTGGTTTATGTTTTACTGACTCTGTCTCTACCGTCTTCTTTCAGACCTGCATGGAGGGCTTGTTCTGGTTCTGTCTGTAGTGGGTCTCCTCTCATCTCAGGCTTTGGCCATGCTCAGTGTGTTCTTTGGCAGTGAAGTCATGCCAACTGTTGTCCGGTAATCTCAATCTCCACTCTATAAAACAATTACTGCATACATCTGTGGCCTGTTACGCAAAGCTAGTTAAACAAACACTTGAATTTCAGGGTTGGTCTAGAGTTAACAAAACCAAAAAGTCCAACCTGTTTGAGATCGGGTTTGCAACGCTCGCTATAAACGTTCTCTGCCAACTTAGGGTTAACACAAGAGAATTGACTGAACTTATTTGTTTAATCGTTTACATGGGTTCAAAAAGAGCTTAAAAGAAAACATGCAATTTTAGCAATTGTAAAAGCTTTATATATTCAAAAGCTTGTATTAATATGTTTGTATTTATATATTCATTTAAATTAAGTTGAATATTAATTGTCAAAATATAATCACTTACGTGTAATGCATTAATGGTATTATACAGTATATATAATTTAGTTTTGGTGTGCTGTCTCTTAGCCAGAATAAGACCTGCTCCAGGGCAGGTTAGGCATTTAGCGCAAGTTAATAAAAAACAATACAACTTCTTCAACTTGAAGAACCAGAGTTTGCTCAAACTGAACTCAAACTTACCTGGGTAGCCACTGAAAACAGCTTTGTGAGATTTCATAAAACAAACACAACAACAAAAGAGATTGCTTGGAGGAAGAATTAATAAATAAATACAATGTAGTTCTCAAGCAGTGTTTAGCAGAATGGTTTTCAAACCACACAGATGCAGTGGTGCAGTAATACTAATGTAATGAGTTCACAGGGAATGTAAAAAAGAGTATTTTACAACAGTTTTAAAAGTTCCGGTCCTTGAATATGATTGGCTGAGCAACAATCTGATAAATAAAACTTTTTAGCGTGTAAACTCCATATTAAAAATAAATGTTCAAAAGTCACCATTAAACTGCGCGGCTCAATAACAAAACAACGCTAAACAAATAGGACAAAACAAATACACAGTTACAGAGAGCAGATTCGCAGGTTTTTCAATTTAATTTGAAAGTTACTAATAGTAAAATAAATTAAAGAAAAGAAAAATTATGAAACATGCATTGCAAGTCAAAAGTTTGAACTAATTTAGTTTTTTTTTTAAATTTAATACTCACTAAGGATGCATTTATTTGATCAAATATACAGTAAAAACTAATATTGTGAAATATTATTACATTATCTTATAACTGTATATTATAACATTATTTAAAATGTAATTTATTCCTGAATATTTAGCAGTCACTACTCAGTAATATTCAGTGTCACATGATCCTTCAGAAATTCTTCTAATATGCTGATTTGGTGTTTTATAAACATTTCTTATTATCCATGTTGAAAAAACATTTTTACTGCTTAATATTTTTTGTGGAAACTGTGATATACTATCTTTGAAAAGAAATGAATGAATACTTTTATTCTGCAAGGACATATTAAATTGATCAAAAGTGAAATTTATGATGTTACAAAATGTATGATGTTTCCATTTCAAATAAATGTTTTGTTCCACAAAAATAGTGTTTAACATTCATCATAATGAGAACGTTTGCTAATAATGAATGGTTATTAAGTAATTAACATCATAATTGAGCACTAAATCAGCATAGTGGAATGATTTCTGAAGGATCACTGAAAACAAGTAAATTCAGCTTTACCATCACAGGTATAAATTACACTATAAAATCTGTTCATATAAAAAAAATCATTTAAATTGTAACACTTTCACAATATTACTGTTTTACTGTATGTTTGATCAAATAAATCCAGCTTTAATCAGCACAAGAGACTTCTTTAAAAAAAATCGGTTTACCATTAATACATAGTATTAACAGATTGTTGAGTGTTGTTAACTATGTGTCTCCCTCAGCGGTGGTACATTGGGTCTGATCATGGCCGCAGGCTGCGTGGGAATGGCTGCGTCCTCTCTAATGGAGCTGCAGAATAATGGCGGCTATTTCCTCCATCACGTGATCTTTGCCTCCTTCGCCGTTCTCTCAGTCCTGTGCATCATGCTGCTGCCAGAGAGCAAACACAAGCCACTACCAGACTCGCTTAAAGACGGAGAGCGGCAACGACGTCCTCCTCTCTTCCTCTCACGCATGAACCGGGACAACCCACCCTTACTGCGCACGCAACCTCACAGCTCCGAATACAACCGAGATAATTACTCCCGTCTCGTCACTGCCACCAAAAAGATGCTCACCAAAGATGCTTTACCATACAAGATCTCCATTTCACCACAAGCACCTCTACTGGCCAGTAATGGCACTGCTCCAGACGCCAATGAGGATTCGTCCTAGCATTTCACCAAAGCTGTTTTTTTACACGCAGGACCTCATCTCATAGCATGGCCAAATAATTTGGTCACTGCGTCTTTTCCCAGGCAAGACGTCGTCTTGGTGTTTAAAATGTGGAGTATGTTGGTCGCTGAATGGTAAAGTGTTCATTTTTTTGTTACTTTGATTTTGTATTAGTTGGGAACCCAAACTCTATGCACAGATGTTGCTGGGAGACTCTGTTCATAGGTTATATACTTAAACATCATGTCTCTCCTTTTATGTTTGAATGAAGTTTAAGATTTTGTATCGTATCCACTAAAAGTCACCTGAGAGCCATCGCCTGTCCACTTAGTGGGTGCATCTCATGCCTCTCATTAGTGTAGTCCTGTGACTAAAGCATAAAAACGTACTTAACCTCACTGACTGGTGATTCACTGAGAGGTGCTAAAAAGTCCACTCAATATCAGTTTTATTTCCTCAGAGTGGAATGATTAGCACTCGATGATGTTGGAATCACTAGGAAAAGTCTACTCTTTATAATGTTGGAATGTGATTTGATTCTGTGGAATGGTAGCTCATCTCATTTCCTCCTTGTGGAGTTTTGTCACATCACATTCCTATCTTTCTACTGTTTTGTCTTCATGTAAAGTTGTGTTTTTTTCATGCGTCAAGCAGAGCTACTACTGAACCAAACCTGACAAAGCAAGGGAACTGTTTTGTTATTGTTTTTGCTATTCTATTTCTATTACGTTTGAAATAGAAATAAACTGTTTACTGTACCAAGCTGAAGTAGTACTCCTTGTGCTTCTGATCCTCAAGCTAATATTTGAATGAAAACAATGAGCAAATTTGGACACTGGGTGTACCAGAGGGCTGCTGCATTTGCATACTTTGTGTTTGCTGTTTAATAATAGAAATGAAAAGTCTGACACTGTGCTTGTGAATGCTTTGTCGCATGCAGTTCTTACTTGTACAAAGTGTTCATTCAGTTCAGTTTTCATACTACATTATGGATATTTTCTAGCTGTATAGTGTGTTGGGTGTACATTATGGTTCCTAAACTTTTTTATATATATATATATATATATATATATATATATATATATATATATATATATATATATATATATATATTTCACTATTAATTTAATGATGATCACAGATCTCTGATTTCTGTTAATGGTCACATTGAAATACCTGTAAAAATAAAATCTTTTCTTTTTTTTTTAGTGTGTTTAGGTGTTTTGATTTGAATGTTTTAATTTTATTTTTTTTTTCTTTAATTTTACATTTTTATGATTTAAGTAGTCTATTAGCATTTCATCAGCTCATGAACCCCATACAGGTGACACAAAATAGCAACAAATGTTCATATCAATGGAATATTTGTTGCTATTTTATTAGTCCCCTGTGGGGTTCGGTGAGGTGATGAAATAAACTAATAGACTAATTAAATCATAAAAATGTAAAATTAAAGAAAAAAATAAAATTAAAACATTCAAATCAAACCGGGGCCCCGGAAAGATTTTAATTTTTAGAGGTATTAGTATTTAATCGTCCCGACCATTAACAAGGAAATCGAATCTGTGATCATCATTAAATTAATAGTGAAATATATATATATATATATATATATATATATATATATATATATATATATATATATATTTCACCCTATTAATTTAATGATGATCACAGATCTCTGATTTCTGTTAATGAATGCATTGAAATACCTGTAAAAATAAAATCATTTTTTATATCATAGTAGAGTAATTGCAAAGGGGAAGTGTTAATAATAATGCAAACAAAATTGTGTATAAATAATAGGCTTTAATTTCTGCATTTTATATATACATAGGGCTGTCGCGGTTAAGGAATTTCCCTTGCGGTAATTTTGAGTGGCTCAATAGCGCGGTATGCGGTATTACCGCCTATATATATATATATATATATATATATATATATATATATATATATATATATATATATATATATATATATAAAATCTGTGTGTGTATGTGTTATGATGTAACGAGGTCGTATTCAGAAACCAACGAAACTAAATCGCGTTGAAACAGGAAGTGAAGTAAACAGAAGAGAATGACAAAATAACGGTCCACATAACAGAACATAAACCTGACAATAAGATCGTTAGCCTATATAACATTTAGCTCTGATCCTCGAATCCGACTGACAAGATACTTTTTCTGTTGATATTTCACCTGCGTGTTCTAGATGGGCTGTCAGTCAGTGCGGTTTCATTGTTTCGCCACAAGGTGGCATCAAGAGACTGTCTTTGAGTGAGTCTTTAAACCGTTCATTCAACTAACTTACACGTTCAAAAGCGCTGATTCATTCAAAGGGATATGTAATGAAACACGCTGTTGAAATCATTTTAACTTTGAGCGCCACTTTTAAAGGCTCAGCTGACCAGCAATGCGTCGATGCTAAGACAGATTTCGCTTTCCTTGGACATGACAACCTGTTTTCACAAATATACATGACTCGGCCTGAAGGACAGACGCAGGTAATCGCACATGCTCAGTCATCTCTCTCTCATTCGCTCTCTGTTTAGGCTTGTTAAGTGCAAATTTACTGAGCCTCTGTACAAATCTGCATGGTACACATTGTTATCATTACTAATATTCAGTACACATGCACGAAGTGTAAAACGAGAAGGGAAAAAGAAAGAAAAAAACACCACGGAAATATCGCGGTTGCTGCGGTTGTTGCATTCCTCTGCGGTTATGCTCGTCAATAGCGCGGTATTGCGATATTGCGGTTATCGCGACAGCCCTATATATACATTACCATTCAAATGTTTGGGGTTGTTGAAAGTTTTGATGTTTTTGAAAGAAGTCTCTTATGCACACCACAGCTTAATTTATTTAACCAAAAATATAGTAAAACAGTAATACTGTGAAATTTTATAATGATTTGAAAAGACTGTTTTCTATTTTAAAATAATTTAAACACACACACACACACACACACACACACATATATATAATTTATTTCTGTGTTCGCAAAGCTGAATTTTCAGCATCCATTACTCCAGTCTTTAGTGTCACATGATCCTTCAAAAAAAAAAAATCTAATATTATGATTTGGTGATTCAAACATTTTTTTTAATATCAATGTTAAATTGTTGTGCTGCTTTATTTTGTGGAAACCATGCTACATATTTTTTAAAGGATTTTTGATAGATAAAAAGTTCAAAAGAATTTCAAAAGTTCAATTTTTCTATTTATATGAAATGAAATATTTTGTAACATTATAAAACTCTTTACTGTCACTTTTATAATTTAATGCAGCCTTGCTGAATAAGTGTTCACTAATTAAAAAAAAAAAAACTTACTGACCCCAAACTTTCGAATTGTAGTGTATAAATTTATTTTTTACATTTCTTGACAGTTTTTGCGAGATATTTTCATATATTTGCTGCACAGTTCTTAATTGAAAAATGAACAAGGATAATTGCGGTTTTCACTATAAAGTGATACTACTGAAGTTTTCATAACACACAGATCCGACCAATCATTTAATGAAATTCATCAATTATTCTGAGGAAATCTATTTTTGATAAATCATTTAGAAAAGTAAATTGCACTACTTCATATGTATGCCTTATCAAAATGATCAGTTTTTTGCATTCAGCCCATGTTATGTTCATTTTGCATTCAGTTCATAGTAATATGAATTATTTTGATGGTTGTTTTTTTTTTTGTTTTGTTTTTTTTTTAAGTTCAATTTTGAAACAATTTTGGTTCTTTGTTTGGGTTGCCTATTTTATCTGGGTCGGAAAGCAAAAGCAGCTGAAAACAACTGTTCCTTCACTTTAATAGTGAGCCATTACAGACATTATCTCTAATGTGCCAGGCTATTCTGTTAGATATGGCAGTCAGGTCTTACTCTTTGAATCTTGAAATTACGTGTTTCAGCCTGACGGTTGTTATGGAGTGTCTTGTTGATATAGAGGTTCATGTTGTGCGCTGTTTGCTCTGCAAATGACTGGTAAGAGTCACAGATCACACTTCACTGCTTAGCAATGCTGTGCAAGCTGCCAAAAGTGAGTAGAGCACGAATGAAAGGCTAAAGAAAATCTTACTTCCCTTAGTGTGTTTCACGCACTTTGCAGACCCTAAGGATATTAGGCAACTCTGAAAGCCCCATTTGATTCGCTGATCGAGAACGGCTAAATGGGGTCAGGCGCTGCGGGCTCCTCCGAGTCTGACTGACCGAAGTCTACTGTGGAAGCATCCAGAGTTTTACCATGCTAATGTACAGCTACAGTACCACAATTGAAAAAGCTCTTCGGTTACTTCATAAAAGATTTCAGATGCCTATCACTTAGTCTGAGATAAGCCCCATTGATGTGGCGCCTTCGCATAAATAGACGTCTGCATCATTAAGACATTTGCAGGTATGTGTACAGGGCGTGTATGTTTATCATTCCATTTGCTTTCAACATTATCCATTTGTGTACATTTTGTAAATACATTGTCAGTCTTGTTTTTGTGGATCTGCATCACCGTGAAATGTCTTTCCAGGTTTTGTGTGGGCCATCTCATCTATTTTGCACAAGACCTTTAGTCTTGTGTTTCCATTCAGTCTGTTACTATCTTATCAGGGCTTTGCAGTGAACGGCTTCAGAAAATGGCTCAGCTGGACTGGACACCTACAGTGAGGCAGGTGAAGCCGAGCTCTTGTTCCTGACGTCCTTTTCCCATCTTAAAGAGTCCTTTGAGGGACAAACAATAGGACGGCAGTTCTACTCCAAAAGAGAGTCGTCATGTTCCTCTTAGTTCTCAAATGTAAAGGGCTATTCTTAGTAAGATTGAAATAAAAATGTTAAAGTAATAGTTCACATAGAAATGAAAATTCTGTCAGCATAGAGTGCTGCAGTGATGATGTGTTTTTGCAGGCCAACCTAAAAGTTCAATCTGGTTCCCTCAACAAAAACCCATTGATTTTTTTTTTTTATTATTATTTATTTATTCCCCCCCCCCCCCCCCATTGGTTTTTGGATTATTACAGAAGATAACAAAAGTTTATATATTTTACATGTTTATCATGATAATCTTAACAAATTAGCACAAGCTTCGTGAATTTTGAAGCCTAAATTCAAATGTCAGAAGTAAAAAGCTAAACATACCCATAAAATTACACCACGATTGCATGACGTCACCACCATTAAGCTTGCATCAACTTTATTTAAAAAAAAAAAAAAAACACCCTTTTCCTTGAAAGATTGAGTTAAAATAGTTTGCAAGAGCATGATTGTAAACACAATGAGTAAGTAGATAAGTTTACCTGTTTAATTTATTTAATTGATTGTTTAATGTCGATGAGAAACTCTGCAGTCAAGACAAGTAAAAGCTTTTAAAAAATCACAAGGGATTTTTGTTATATGTCATAGAATAAAACGGGAAAATATCTTACGCTTGTGTTAACCACAGACCTTATTTCAGGCATTTAAACAAACCCATTCAAAAAAAAAAAAAACATAGGCTTTGGGACGATGGAACTGAAAGTGCCGAAATGCTAAATCGTTTCCGGATTTTGGCCTACAGATGTATGTCATCCCTGCAGCATTCTGTTTGCTCAGCCAAGCTTGTTGTTCCAAGCTTGTATGAATGCCAAAAAAAAGATATTTTGTAGAATTTTGGGGTCCAAACAACATTGGAGTCCATTAACATTCATTGTATGGACAAAAACACTAAGACATGTTTCAAAACTCCTCAAATTTGTTGCACAGAAGAAAGTCATACAAGTTTGGAGAGTAAATGATGATAGAAGTTTCATTTTTGGGTTAACTATCTCTTTTACATGACCTCTCCTCATTTTTAATGATTTGCTTCATGCATTTGGAGTTCCGATTCTGAGCAGCTATTTCTTAGATTCCCCACTTTTAACTTTGTTTGAAAGCAACATTACAATACTGTTGATGCCTAACCGCGTGTTTGTCTGCTGTACGGAGCAGGAGGTGGAAAGTTTTTTTTCAGCCTCCACACTGGGGTGATGTCTGGGAGTGGCAGGATTTCCCCTACTTAAGAGCCAAAGCGAGTGCACTAACCTATGTGTGGGTTAAAAATACACACTCCTCTGTTTCTGGGGGGTCCTTGCTGAAAAAAAAAAAAGAAAGCATGCTGGAAGAATTCATCCATGTCTGTGTGTTTACTGTACTAATGGGATGTTGCCAGGAACTAAGGCTGGGTGCTCCATCAGATATTCACAATATAATTATACAACAGTTAGCAACATCATGAATGTCATTATTTTTTAACATGCTTTTTCATGCATTTTTTTTCCATTTCAATTTTTTTATTGTAAACTTATAATGGTGGGAGTGTTATGATGGATGTTGTAATAGTGCCTCTTTTTACAGACTCAAATTTTGTGAATCAGATCAAAGAGTTAATTTCAGTGGTTCAAACTGTTGATGTCCTATTGATAAATTGATGTCCTCATTCTTCTGACATCAGGCCTTCATAATATGATTCGTGATGTTTGTGTTATCTTTATCATCAGTAACCTTCAAAGGTTACAGTGCATTCTAACCGCTGGTGTAATGTGCTGTGGGTATGCATGTTGTTTTGGGGGGGTTTTTTTATGTGGCCTGTTGTCCCCTCTGCCCTCTCCTGATACTTTTCTGACAGATTTGTAGGGCCTAAAGCTATTTTTAGGAGAGGGGTGTGTGTGCATGCCCTGTCCCTCCTGGTTTCCTCTTGCACTAAATAGTAGAGCTAAAAAAAAAATCACTCCGACAAAGTGGCGGTAGGTGTAGCTGGGGGCCTTGTGTCATTACTTCCTGTGGTCAGAAGTGTAGACAATGTGTCCTCCTTTGCTGCAGAGGTTGGTTGGATTTTTTTAAGGCGATGGCTGATCAGAGATTGTAAAGAGAAAAAGGAAAGGACAACAAGCTTTGAGGAATGTCAACTCAACAAATATTATCAGCCCTGCATTAGCACTTCTTTTAATGACCTACATGTCAAACCTTATTTGCTTTGTAGAACAATTACTGAAACACTGAAAGGAAACATGACCTTTGCTCTTTTTCAGATCAGATTGTGGTGCTGATAATGCCGTTTATCTGAATCTCATGCTCGTAGCGGTGGATTGGGATACTGGTGTTTAATGATTGCTTTCATGCGCTGCCTCCAGGCACAGAGCTTGTTTGATGGCTGTAACAGGGTGCTAATTGCTACTGTCCAGACTGGACTCTCGCAGGGCGTCAAAAGGCAGGAAATTGCTTAACCGACTTTAGAACATAGTATAATTATAGAAGCTCATAGACGTCAGATGTAGTGTGAACGTGACTTTATCTCAGCGCTCTTTCACTCACCTGCATTTAATGCATTGCCTTGTAGAAAAAAAAAAGACTTTTATGGATGACCTCCATCAACCAGATGAATGATGTGAAGTTCAATAGCACACAGATGTTGTCAAGTTGCACGTCTGTTCTCCACTTGATGTCTTTTATACCATGTTAAAATACTTGCACTGAGTGACAAGGAGACCAGACTTAAGTTTCTTTTGTAAGTGGTACAGTTTGCAGTGAATTTAGATAGATGATTTTTCAACAGCCAGTATAATAGATAATACGATCATGCACTACCAGTCAAAAGGTCGGAAACCCTTGACTGAATTAGGTTATCATTATCTTGAAAAATTTTCTGATTTACAGGTTTAGGCTTAAAGGGATAGTTCACGCGAAAATGAAAATTCTATCATTAATTGCTCACCCTCATGTCATTCCAAACCTGTAAGACCTTTGTTCATCTTCAGAACACAAATGAAGATTTTTTTTTGATGAAATCCAAGAGCGTTCTGACCCTGCAGCAACACAACTGACATGTTCAAGGCGCAGAAAAGTAGTAAGAACATTAAGAGAGTCCATGTGACAGCAGCGGTTCAACCATAATGTTATGAAGCTACGAGGACACTTTTTGTGCACAAATAAAACAAAAATACAAGCAGATGAATACACACGCATGCGTCGTGGTACTCTTGTGAATGCACGTCGATTAAATGGTTGAAATCAGTTTGTAGCCAAGCTTTGTAGTTTTGTGGTCATATAATGTCAGCACAGAAGATAAGTAAACAAAATTGCTGTAAAACAAACACTTGTTTTACCAGTGTTTACCCAAGGATCCCAATGCACATTATCCATTTAAAAGGCTGTTGGAATTAATTTTGGAATTAATGCACTTCTCTTAATCAGGCAATCGGGCTCAGTAATCATATAATGCCAGTATATTTGTCTGTGATGTAGAAAACATGCTTAATTTTCTTTGTCTCTATCTTTTCATAAATCTTTATGTCATGGTTTATTCACAGAAGAGTCAATAATGCACTTTTCTAAATCTCAGCAGAGATTGTCGACTTTAATATTCTCAGCTTTGACCTTCTATACTAAATCCTTTGCTCTGGACATGTACTGCCCGATCCCAAAATCTGGCATATGACAGGGAGTCCTGCTGACCAGCTGTATGCTTCTTTCTAACGTCACACAAGGACGTATAGTTTTTACAGTGGCTTGGTTATTTAAAAGTATGGGAATGTAAAACCTGTTTGTAATGTTTCTGATTCACCTTGTCACATTGAAAACCTTTTTAGTTATCAGCATTGAAAGGATCAGACTCGGAAGGAATTTTCTTCTTTAACTTTCTCATTGGTTCATTGCTTGCTCTTGAGTTCACTGGGCTTTTGTACAGATGTGGGTGTACTGAAGTGGCACCGTCATGCTATTGACCGCAAATGTTAAAAAGGGATATGATTATGAACCCCTTCATGTAATCAAGGTCAAAATGGCATCCATTGTAACCATGTCTCCTTTTGTTCTTCACACCATCAAATTGCTGTTTTACTAGATATCACAGCTGTGATTTATCATGAACAGACAAGAGCAGTGATAAAAATCTCTATGCTGGTATACTAAATATGAATTCTAATATCAAACCAATCAGAACTAACTGCTTTGTTATCCAGAATACGAAACTTCCATATTGTTCTGTTTTTCAGAGATGTTTTTTCCCTCTATTGCATAACGGATTGCAGGGAAATCCCTTAAAGTTACTGTTCAGTTTCTGTCTAATTCAGTGAAGGCATTTCTGTTTTCTTTGTAAGTTACACTTTGCTGTTATTTTAAAATGGTTATCTTCATCTACCTGATTGTGACGCACCACATTCTCTGAAGGCATTTTTTTTTTGTTCTTCCGATTTTACTTTCATGAAACGGTTGGTGTTGCGCCAACCACAGAGTGGGGCCACTAAATGGGCAGCATATGCGCTGATTGGATAGTGAAGCAAAGTGTCTCTACGCACACATATATCTGACACCTATTTCCTCCCAGAAACCCTAGCAGCAACCCAGAATCCAGGAAGTGGTAGCTCACCAGTGGATGTCTTGCTCTCTCGCTGAGAGACATTTGCTCAGCATGTTTCTTCAAGGAGATTTCGGGGACGGTGTTATCCGTTATGTCAGGCATCAAATTTAGAGTATTATGTTCGGATAACTCTCTTAGATCCAGCCTAGCTCATCGAGATGAGACTATGATGCAATTGTTAGCATTTGAAACGGACTGAAATTGATTTCGGGCTTCCTGATTCTTGATATTATTAAGCTTTTTTAGCTTTTCTCTCCTCATCAACCATGAGTTTACCAAGAAAGGCCACATCGGAGGAGCAAACAGGGTCAAGCAGGAATCCATCACGCTGTTCGTCTGGCAGGGAGAGCGCTCGCCGCTGGCGTCTCCTCAGCAGGCCTTGGCTAAAGCACCGTTCAAATTCAGCCCCCGAGGAGCCCTTGGACACACATGACAGAAGGAACCTGACTGAACGGGACGTGCGCACACAGAGCTTGACATGGTCCAGAAGCAGCAGCAGTATGGCTCGATTCAATCCTCCTATCTCTAGGGTCCACAGTCTCCCGGACCCTCAAAGGGTCACCAACCGCGGGGTCCTCCTGGAGCGTCCTAATCTTCAGAGGGACTGGTTATCTCGCAGCTCGACCCCTTTTTTAAGATCTACATCTGAACAGGGGAGCGAAATTCATACTGAGACTCCTCCGCTCAGACGGGGGCTGAGCTCTCAAACGTTTTCAGGGATTCTGTTGTCCATGTCAAGACGAATTAGCCAAATTTTAAATACCCCTTCTGAGCCGGCTGTTGGAGAACTTTCAGAAGACGGTAGGAAGTTTGATTAATGTTTGAAGGCACAGCAGGGAGTCACCCGCTCTACCTTTTTGGCTAGATTTTGTTTAAAAATATAAAAGTATTTCTTTTTCTGAAATGGTTTTGATATTACACGCCGTGTAAGTGTTCTTACTTGAGGGGATGGTTCACCAAAAATGTAAATTCTGTTATTGTTTACTTAACCCTCTTGTTGTTCCAAACTGTATGACTTTTTCTTCTGTGGAACACCAGATATGATATTTTAAAGTATGATGACAACCAAACAGTTTTGGCGACTGGACAATAAAAACACATCTCTTTTTATGTTCCACAGAAGAAAGAAAGTCATGCAAGTTTGAAATGACATGAGAACTATTGAAGTGCTTCCCAAGTTGTATTTAGGTGTCTTTACACAGTATAATGCTGATCAGAGATGTCTTAAATGCAATTGCACACCAATTACAAATGATTCCTAGGGGCTGAGGTCAGTCTGAGCAGGAATTATTTAGTCTGGCTTTATTGCAGCATTGCATCTTTACACAGAATTTTGACTCTGAGCTGTGTAACGCCTTAGGGTGAGTAAATGATGGTAGAATTTTCATTTTTGGTTGAACCCTTTAAGTGCAGTCTACACAATGATTTGTTTAAAATTTGCTTCAGTCGTTGGGCTGGTTGAGCCCTTTGTCAGATGTGTAGCTGCCATCCCATGTACTGTAAGTGATGGTTTGACTAACTTGAGAATGATACAACACAGTGAGGGGTTCATGGGTTTAAGCCAGTCATATTGAGTCATGAATACATCAGTTAAGGTGATATTACACTTACTTTTTGAGTAACATGATGATTTATCTTTCATTCTGTGGATTTTGGTTACTAAAAGTGATATGAAAGTCATTTAGCTTACTTGTATTTTTCCAGTGTAGATGTTTCTTGCTTATAACAATGTGGTGTTTGAGTCTAATCTCATTGTGTACCAGAAAATGCAAAATTGAAGCTCAAGGAGTAAATATGGTGGAAATACATCTTCAAGCTTTCCATATGTACAGTAGAATCAGTTGTTCTTTAGTCATTTTTTACTGAGATGAATCTTTGCATGAAAAAATGGCATATTTATAAAAAACATTTTACACATAGTATTGTATTTTATTTAAATTTCCTTAATCTTGAAAAAAAGATCAAATTGCAAGCTTTGTTATTGCTGACCTCTTATTGTCTCCATTAGCATTTGCATGTGAAATGGAAATACACTGAACACTGCGGCTCACTATCTGCGTAAACACCTTTTCCTCTTTTAGATTCACTTCCCTCTTGTCACTTTCCAACTTATCACTGAACACTTCCCATCAACATTACCTTAAAGGCTAATTAGCTAGCATGGAAGGCATAAATTTGATACAGCAAAAGTGTTTCCTTTGAGCTCACAGCTCCTCACTTGCTCTAATAAAGTAATTATTGCTTTCAGCTCCTCTGGGTTCAACACTACTCAGCTGCGTTTGGAAGTGTGAATGCAGATCCCTGGTTTGGCTTGGAGTTTGTCAACAAACCTCAGGGTGACAGCAGGAGTTTGTCCCCCTCCTAAAGCCCAATTTATGCGTCTGTGTCGAACCTACGCCG
>JAFVLL020039228.1:0-14322 GCA_021397915.2 Tor tambroides | reverse complement strand
TATATATGTGTGTGTGTATATATATATATATATATATATATATATATTGTTTTGTAGAAAAATTATCAACATATGATGCACAAATTATTATGATTAATTTGTTCTTTTTTGTAAAAAACAATATCCCCACAGTACTGGCTTAATTGGGTTATTCTAGTGTTTTTGTATTGGGAAATGTGCATAATAATAACAACAGAATAACATAACTATTAAAAAGTATTAAATAAAAAATATTTTTTTTATTACATTTATTCATGATTTGAAAGTGAAAAAAGTGAAAGTGTCATGACATACGGCCAAGAATTTGTGCTCTGCATTTAACCTGTCCAAAGTGCACACACACAGCAGTGAACACACAACCAGAGCAGTGGGCAGCTATTTATGCTGCGGCACCCGGGGAGCAGTTGGGGGTTCGGTGCCTTGCTCAAGGGCACCTAAGTCACGGTATTGAGGGTGGAGAGAGCGCTGTACATTCACTCCCCCCACCTACAACCCCTGCCAGACCTGAGACTCGAACTCGCAACCTTTGGATTATGAGTCCGACTCTCTAACCATTAGGCCACGACTTCCCCCTTTTGCAATGTTTTGATAACCAATACCATTTATTTATTTATTTATGAAGTTGTCATATGTGCATTTCTTAATGTATATACAGGAATATTCCTATAGCTGCAACGTATGTGTGTCTCTTTTTCAGAATAATGGAAAATGATGTGCTTGTAAACATGGTCAGTGATTACTAGTGTGATGAATATTCATTGTTTACTCCGAACGTAATCATCAACCACTGGGCTATTGTCTAAATCAGCATCAGTTTCATGCAGTTCGTAAAGAGCTGCATTCGTAAATATTCTGATTGTTAGAGCACTTTGAGAGGGTGGGACACTGAATTGGCTCTCAGTATGTGGTTACTGATGGGGGAGAGGGTTTAATCATATATGAGGGTATCGAGTGCTTGGGAAGGTGTAATGAAGTAAAACTGATGGAATAAAAGCAATAAAGCTGTGTTTACACCACTCTAAAACCGCCCTTTGTTGATGAGTCAGAGTCTCTTACTGATTTGACCTGCTAGGTTTAAGTGTTGACTTGCATGTGGGTGTTCAGTTTGCACTCCAGATTAAGTCAAACCGCGTTTGGTCAATAAACTTCAACTTAAAATTCAATTCAGCTTACAGCACCGACATATACATTCAGATCATATCTGCAGGAGCGTTTTAGGATCGATTACATGCTGTGTGTCGATGTTTGCTCTGTGTTACTGTTTTATGGGTCGTTTATTTAATTTCTCCTTTATATCTGATCCATAACTGAGCCTGAGGTGATCAATGGCTATTGACCTCTAATGCAATAACACCAAGGCAGAAACATTTCAGTTAAATGTATTAGTCACAAACATTGTTAAAACTGCACTAAGCAAGGACGTCTGTAATAGCTAGAAAGAGCTATCCATTAACATTTCCATTCATGTCAATGACAGTTCAAAACAATTCCACTGAAAGAACTTGTTTTAGATATTCTCTGTCTGATGGGATATATCACCATACAATATAGTTTGATTTATATAATCTAAATCATGAAAATGGCATGTTTTGCTACATATAGGCCATTACTGGGGTGCATCTTGAGACAAAACAAAGGCACTAATATATTTTAAGATCAGTCAGTGCAAGTTTATTTCATTTGAAACAGCTTAGACTTACATTTTAGTCTAGGACTAGGGTTAAGCCTTGTCTGTGAAACTGGGGGATAGTGGTCTTAATTTATTGCACAAATTAAAGCGTTTGGGAGAATGAGTAGTATTCAGTTGGTCATGTGATTCTCCCTTATGTAAAATAGCTTTTAGTTGGTCAGTTATGTCATTTGAATCTTAATTTTATAAACATATTTTTACTATTCATTTCTTTTGGGGTAAAACTTTTGAAATGGAGTCTATACAATTCTATTCAAAAGTTAGGGCTTTTTATGTTTTTCGAAAGTAGTCTCTTATGCTCACTAAGGGTGCAATTATTTGATCAGAAATACAGTAATATTGTGAAATATTATTACAAATTAAATGAGCTGTTTTCTGTTTTAATATACTTTAAAATGTAATTTATTCCTGTGATGCAGAGCTGAATTTTCAGATCCTTCAGAAATCATACTAATAGGCTGATTCAATGCTCAAGAAACATTTTTATTATTATCAATGTTGAAAACTATGGAAGCTTGTTTCTGCCACGGGATGAAAAAAAAGGTAATTGGTACTTTTTAACTCACAATTCTGCCATTTTTCTTGCAATTTTAAGTTTATATCTCACAATTCAGACTTTTTCTCACAATTTTGATATACAAACTCACAATTTTGGGGAAGAAAAATCAGAATAGTGAGAGTTAAAGTCACAGTTATATTTTTTTTATTACATAGCTTGTATTTCTGAGAAGATAAGTGAGATATAAAGTGAGATATAAAATTGTGATTGATAATCCGTGATTACCTTTTTTATTGTTGTATTTTATTTTATTATTTTTTTTAAATAAACAGGGCCGCTAGATTTTTTTTTTTTTTTTACCTTTTACCTTACCTTTTTTTTTTTTTTTTTAAAAAAGCCCTTCCTTGCTGAATAAGTCCTAATTTTTTTTTTTCCAGAAAAAAAAGAACAGTTTATTTTGAACAGTAACTTTTGAATAGTAGAATCTGATGTTTAACTTTGAATAGTTGAGATGTCCACAATCCCTTTAAAATATCCATGTATAGTCCTGAAGGCAAATCATTTAGTTCTCTGCTTGAAATCTTTCATTTGATCCTTGGAGGATCAGATGATATATCTATTGCTAGTGATGTGTGATCACATCAGCCCAGTGTGGGATGTCCTGCAGCACATTTGGCCCTATATTTCATCATGTGTGAACACATAGTGAAAGGGAGGTTAGTGTTACTATTTATATGAATTATATATTTTAGCCAATATCATATTATATTTTTCCAGGCATATTGGTGTGTCTTGAGAATATGGATCTGTGATACAGGTTAATTCATTCAGAGTGGGCGTGAAATCAATATGAATGCATATTTCATGCATTGTTGTGTATCATGTTGGCATAGATGGAGTGAGATAAAACTGCTCCCACTCTCTGCTCTTAGTCTTTTTCCCCATAAACGGGGAGTGTGGAGATTGAGATTCTATATGTGTGATCTGTATAAATCAGAAATGCATGCAAAATATCAATTACGAAAGCATCATCTTGATGCTAAACGATTTTTGAAAATGAAAATGTGTGGGGTTTTGACAGTTATATAGCCGTCTAAATAACATTTATTTGTTTCTCCCTCAAATGGAGTAAATTTGTTGTTGCAGGAATTAACTGAACTGCATTAACTGCAGGCTATTTAAGTAATTATGACAGTATTTTCAATGAATGTCATGGGAAAAATGTTTTTGTTTTTATTTGCTCATTATTGCCAGTTTGCATCATCTAGATGATATAAGATAACAAGATATAAATAACTTTTCAAAGACAGAAGCGACTGCAGAAACTGCAAATGGACTCTGTCACCTTTCTGGTGTTTAAAGGAAGTCAGGCGTTTAGATATGCCAGCTGTATCTTGCATCTCATTAATTCCTAATAAAAAAAAAAATGTTATGAATATTCATGAGAGACAGGTGGGATCTGTTCGAACTAAAATGAAGTTGTCTTTTAGAATGTCAAGTACTTTTTATGTTAATAAACTAAAAAGAGGGCAAAGTCGCAAGGTGATAACATCAAATAAACAACATATGTTGAACATTAGCTTTTCTCTTCTTGGCCTAATTAACAGATATTGAGATAAATAGATGGAAATGAATGAATTACTGTGTAATGTTACACCATGACTGAAGCAAGATATCATCATAATGTGACATTTCAGTGAAATCATACTTTACCTGCATGTTTGTGGTGATGTGTCCTTTGACCTTCTGCAGTTTCATACTGTGGACTGTGCAAAGTATTCAGTGGTTTCAGAACACAATTGTTCTTTTAAAATACGAGTGAGTTGCCTATAGGCAGCTTTTTACATCATGACATGCACACTTCTGTAAAGACTGCTTCTTGCAAGACACCTTCTTTACTCCACATTAAGCATTATTGCTTGTATCGTTTATAGAAAATGTTTTATAAACACCAGCATCTTCACTGTTTGATTCTGTGCTCTGTTAAATGATTGAAAATTGTTAATGTTTATAAATAATTCATCAATAATTCAGTTGTCATTTAGTAATTTATAATAAGGCCATAATTGCTTGTAACTCTTGTCTACCTATGTATCTCACTAAATGGTCAGAATGAATTTCTGAAGCCACAGGTCACCGAAATAATTGTATAAACTACATTTCTTTTTTACTGGGGCTTATATGAAGAGTTCAGATGCAAAAGCCTCTAAGTGCCATCTGAAATTTTCTTCTAAAATGAGCATTTTTATCAGGTTGCTATGTTTATGTTCAGTTATTTCACTTTAACGGCAATGAAAATAACCTATTCATTGCCATTAAAGTGAAATTGCTGAACCTACACATAGGAGCCTGATAAAATGCTCATTATATATATATATATATATATATATATATATATATATATATAGTTTATAAAAATGAATTCCAGTTGGATATATTTTTTATAGCCCCAGTGTAAGGAGTCCACTGAAGGCGAGCGTAGTGATGAACCCAAGTGCAGTTTATTTACAATGTGAAATCCAAAATCCAAACATAATCCAAACAGACTCGACTTGAAACAGACTTGACTTGACATGAAACAGGCTTGACATGAAAGAGGTGTGGCATGGCATGAACAGACTAGACTCACCGACAGCAGGTAACAACATTAATACACGACAAGAAACAAAGGCAAGGACATGGCTACTTATAGCAAACAATCAGAGTCACATGACATGAACAAACCAATGGGAAACAAGACACGTGACTAATACAACCAATCAGAACATGACACAATGAACAAGGGAACCAATAGCATGAAGACATGAGGGCAAGGGAAGCATGACACAAACAGGAACTATAACTAAATTTCAAAATAAAAGACACGAAAACATGAACATGAAACACACCCAAAAAACAGACTTTACACCCAGTAAACAAGAAATGTAGTTTATACAATTATATTGGTGACCTGTGGCTTCAGAAATTCATATAAATGGTGAAATTATTTTAGAAATTTATGTAATTCATATAAATGCTGAATTATATAAAGTTACATTTAAAAACTATATTTAAATTTAAAAACTAAATTTATATACATCTATATATATATTTTTTATCTATAAATAACAAATGTTATTTATTTTTATTTAACTTTTCAATTTAATTTTATACAATTCATAATTTAATATGTAAAATGTAAATTTATATAATTCTGTCTTTGCATTAATTTAGTTTATTTATTTATTCATTTATTTATTTAAAATATATAGAATTGTCAATTTTCAGTGTAGACCTCACATTATATTGAGATTTTAATTATTCCTTCTAAATGCTTTTAATATAAATTCTAATAGGATAAATATTGATTTTATATACATATAGTGTGTGTGTAGGCTATATATATACAGTATGTTTGTGTATATCTCCTTCTCCATCTTCACTATAACATACATAAATGAAAAATACATTTTTGTTTTATTTCATTTTTTCTTGAACATTTTAAAAAAATCATTTTATTTATTCACTTGTTTTTTGTTTGTTTATTTATTCCAAATTAAAATTTTAATGTATTCTCAGACTTTTAGACCCCAGATTTTAATTATTCTTTCTAATTAGAAGAGGTCATTTCAGATGGGGATTTATTCATTACATTCTGTGTGAGGAAGTTGCTGGTTTTTGTAATGTGAAATTCCCAGTGAGCTGGACTGAGCTGTGGGCAAATACTTGGGTCTGTTCTGTTCGGATGGTGCTGTTTATCATTCTCCTGCATAAACAACAGAGAGAGGAGAATGGGAGATGAGAAAGTTTGGGCCAGTCTTTGTACATCTCCTTGGCAAAGGAGCCTCTTCATTCATTACTTGCTTTGTTGGGGAGGTTTTAGCATTGATGATTTTTATCCCCAGAGCCAGATGGTGCTATGAAGCATTGCTGTCACATCTCATCCAAAATTGTGAGAGGCAGACAGGACAATCTCATCATCCCCCACCATCACAAACACTCTTGCTGTTCATCTTCAGAGGGGTTTTTTTTTTGCATGCAGCGAACATAAATTTGTGGACAGCTATAGTCTATCAAGCATTATTTGACAAATAGTGATCAGTGATTTACTAGATGATTGATCTAAGTAGAGAATCATGGAATATTTTCATATCAGAGAAGCTAATACCTCAAACACAGAATAAATGCCAGTATCCCGGCTGGAGAAATAGAACTGGATTGACACGCGGTGCGCTGGGATGCCACTTGTGTAATACAATAAGTTTTAGTGAGACCTTGAAAGGTCAATATCGTGCAATTCTTCAAGGACTAGAACAGCGTTGCTCTAATCAAACTAATTGGTTTGTCTCTCAGAGGACAAGCAGCTGTGGTACTTGCATCTCCCTGTTATTGTTCATGTCTTGGAAACAATATACACATTTGGTAATTACTTAAAGGAATAGGTCACTCCTTAAAGGAATAGTGTTTGAGAGAGAAGTAGCCATATTTGATTTGTGAGTGAGTCATTCTTTAGACTCTGATCTTTTAGATGAATCACTTGATTTGGTTCATTCAAAAGATTCTGAACAAGTTTGTGGTTCTTTACTTTGGACTGGTGTGTTGAATATGCAGACTATTTTGTTACTTTAATGGTATTTTGTGTCATTGAACTCTTCAAAAGTTCTTGTTCATTGCAATTTAATGGAAATGTGTAACCAGTTTGTTCTTTGAAATGAATTCTTTTGTATTCCAAAAAATATCATGAATTTTGAACTGTGTATATTTACGAATTTTTAGGTCTTTGGAGAGATTTTGTGCTTTAAAATCAAGACTTTCAGCCTCTAAAGAGACATTTTAACTCATCTACATAATTGCTTGACTGATTCCGTCCATGTTATATCTTTTTTAAACAATGCCACCCAGAGTTCACATTCCTAGAGTCATGCGTTTTATTGCTAGCCATCACACAGCTTAATACAAACTCAGTTGATTCTCATTGAAGTTAATATTCATTCAGTGCCAACTGGAAGGAAGTCTTTCAAGATTTTGACTATATTTTGGGTGTTTGGACTGAGAAATTGTGCTTTAAACTTTCATCTAGCCCTGTAATACAAAGACAGTTTAACTGACTGCAGTTTAAATTGGACAACTGATTTTGCCTTGTTTATTTACTTATTGTATTATAATAGAGACAATATAATTTTATATTTTTCACAGACCTCCATTGTGCCCCCTTGCTTCCTTCAGTTTGAAAACGCCTAATATAACATCAGTCAGTCTAATACAGATGAGACTGGTCATTGAGACAGTATTAGTGTTAACCTGGTCACTGAAATATGGGTAACGTTGCCATGAGCCTCCTCTGAGGGGCACTTTCTTTTGTTGTGAGCCAATCCGTGGCGGGTATGCTAATTAGCGTGCTCTGGGTGTTTGGGTAATTATGGCTTTGTTGGAGTTATTTGTCTCCTAGCTGGAAGAGGACAGTGCATTACGCCAATCTCTCACCCCTCCTGTAGTGAGGTTAGGACATGATCCATGATGTCGGCCTGGGCCATGCTATAGATGACACCATTAGGATCTGAAGTGTTCATTAATAACTTCTTAAAAATAACCATTTAAAACTATCTCAAAGAGCTGTTGGCAGAGTTTAACCGTGCAAGTGGTTTGGAATATATTCTCTTGTGTTCAGTAGTCCTCTCAGAACAAATGGGTGCAATTCTGCAGTGCAATTAAGCAATTTCTACTAATTTCCCATGTTTGTACTTTGTATGTTTAATATTGCGAGATTGTGGATAGTGTATTGTTTCTTGTATCGTAAGTGTTACATATTCCTGGTTTGTGCACTAATTTTTTTTTAAAGAGCAGCATTTATTTGAAATGGAAATCTTTTGTAACAATATAAAAGTCTTTACTGTAATGTTTGAGTAATATAAAGGAATAGTTGATCCCAAAATGAAAATTCGCTAAAACTTTACTCAAACTTAGGCCATCCAAGATGTAGATGAGTTTGTTTCTTCATCAGAACAGATTTGGAAAAACTTAGCATTACATCACTTGCTCTCCAATGGATCCTCTGCAGTGAATGGGTGCCGTCAGAATGAGAGTCCAAACAACAGATAAAAACATCACAATAATCTACAAGTAATCCACACAAATCCATTTATTGTTTAACTTTAAACTGTTGCTTCTGGCCAAAATATGAGTCTGTAATCCATAATGACACTTTCTTCATTGGAAAAGTCCATCTCTTGTTGTCCTGTCAAATCAAAATCCACCAAAATATTTGTTTAGATCTATTTTGGACCGTTTTCGCTTGTAAACATTGCTTGATCTTTGCACTGTTTCTCAACTGATTCATACAAAATGACTTTTTCACTGGAGAAAGCAATTTTATGAGTAAAGGACTCATATTTTTGACTAAAAAATATATATTTTTTGAAAACACACTTTTTCACTTCATAAGACATTAACTGATGGACTAGAGTTGTGTGGATTACTTTTGGATTACTGTCGTTTTTATCAGCTGTTTGGACTCTCATTCTGACGGCACCCATTCACTGCAGAGGATCCATTGGAGAGCAAGTGATGCAATGCTAAATTTCTCCAAATCTGCTCTGTTAAAGAAACAAACTCATCTACATATTGGATGGCCTGAGAATGAGTAAATTTTCAGCGGATTTTAATTTTTTAAAACTGTTCTTTTTATGGGCCCTTGCTATATAAAATTAATTTTTCAAAGAAAAATAAAATCTTACTGACCTTAAATTACATGTTTTTTTACTTTCGCTTGTTATCCAAAAATCATTTCACTTGTGCTCAGTAGTGGGTGCAATTCTGCAATGCAATTAAGCAATTGGAGGTAATTTCCCATGCTTGTATTTTGTGTATGTAATATTATGAGACTGTGGCGAGTGAAATGCTAGAGAGCGATTGCAGTGATTTATTTTATAATTTTCTGATTGGATGTTCTTGTATCATTGGTACGTGTTCCTGGTTTGCACGCTCTCTCTCTCTTCCTGTGTCACACTCCATCGTTCTGTCTCTTGTCGCCGTCTTTTCCTGTGTATTCATGAGACGATGGTGATTTTTCATGATCATTCGGACATTAAATCTTCGGCACCTCCACTGAGGCAGTGCCGCTCCTTCTATTCCTCCTATTTTCTCTGGGGTAATTACTTTCTGTCACTCCGTCTCACCCTCCTCGTCTGCTCCCATTTCCGTTCTATCATTCCAATCAAATTCTTCTTTTTTTCCGTCCCGCTATCAAGGAGGAGCAAGAATTGGCCACCTTCAAACACATATGAATGAATCTGGCCCTGCACATTTTTTTGGCTGTTTACCAAAGCCTATTGGTTGTCAGTCCGAAGGAATGAGAGAAGAGAAAGATGAGAGATCCATAGATGAGAGGGACGCACTCTAAACATCAGTCACTATTAGTTTGTCTCGCTCCGTCTGCTCTGGGCTTCAGTCTGGAGCTCAACATCAGGTCAAGATATGAGTCTGCTTATGCATATTATTTTGGTGAATATGCTTTTCTTTTTTCTTTCTGAAAATGACTGTGAAATGCATTGGCAGTTACTGCCCTTACAAGTCATTTGGTGATTGAGGATCTTTTTTTGCTAATGTATTTCCTGTCACATTTAGTTGAAAACCGGTCATTTAATGTCCTCATATGCACAATGAAAAGCTTTTCACACAGTTGGTTTTTAAGATGCTGTACTGAACAGTTAATTCCCAAGATACCACAAACCTGAGACTGGATTCACAAGTCATTTTCAAGTGCTGCTTGTACGATTAAATCACTCCGAGAAGAGTGAGTGTACACTACAGACCCACATATAGATGGAAAGATTAACCATTTCACAACATACTACATTCATGGAAACTATTATTTCAATTTAAGGATTTATATATTCTTTGGCATAGTTCTTGACTTACCTTGTTTGAACTGGCAACACTGAGCATTTTTTGCAACTCGTATCACTAATTATATAAATATTATATAAATAAAAAAATAAATATACAGTGGTGTGAAAAAGTTTTTGCCCCCTTCCTGTTTTTTTTTTTTTTTTTTTTTGCATATTTGTCACACTTGAATGATTCAGATCATCAAATTTTTTTAATATTACAAAAAGATAACCCAAGTAAATATAAAATGCAGTTTTGAAATAATGATTTCATTTATTAAGGGAAAAAAGCTGTCCAAACCTGCCTGGCCCTATGTGAAAAAGTAATTGCCCCCTAAATCTAATAACTGGTTATGTCTCCCTTTGCAGCAACAACTGCAATCAAGCATTTGCATTAACTGGCAATGAGTCTTTCACATCGCTGTGGAAGAATTTTGGCCCACTCTTCTTTGTAGAATTGTTTTAATTCAGCCACATTGTCGAGCATGAATTGTCGAGCATGAATGAACGGTTTAATGTCATGCCACAGCATCTCAATCGGATTTAAGTCCGGACATTGATTTGGCCACTCCAAAACCTTAATTTTGTTTTTCTTGAGCCATTCAGGGGTGGACTTGTTGGTGTGTTTGGGATCATTGTCCTGCTGCATAACCCAAGTGCGCTTGAGCTTGAGGCCACAAACTGACAGCCACACATTCTCCTTCAGGATTTTCTGATAGAGTGCAGAATTCATGGTTCCATCAATTATGGCAAGTTGTCCAGGTCCTGAAGCTGCAAAGCAGCCTCAGACCATCACACTACCACCACTATGTTTGACTGTTGGTATGATGTTCTTTTTATGAAATGCTGTGTTGGTTTTACGCCAGATGTAACTGGACACACACCTTGAAAAAGTTAAACTTTTGTTGCATCAGTCCACAGAATATTTGCCCAAAAGTCTTGGGGATAATCAAGGTATTCTTTGGCAAATGTGAGACAAGACTTTGTGTTCTTTTTGGTCAGCAATGGCTTTTGCCTTGGAAATCTTCCCATGGATGCCGTTTTTGCCCAGTCTCTTTCTTATTGTTGAATCATGAACACTGACCTTAATTGAGGCAAGTGAGGCCTGCAGTTCTTTAGATGTTGTTCTGGGTTCTTTTATGACCTCCTGGATGATTCGTCATTGTGCTCTTGGAGTAATTTTGGTAGGCCGGCCACTCCTGGGAAGGTTCACCACTGTTACAAGTTTTCTCCGTTTGTGGATAATGGCTATGACCTTGGTTCGCTGGAGTCCCAAAGCCTTAGAAATGGCTTTATAACCCTTTCCAGACTGATACATGTCAACTATTTTGTTTCTCATCTGTTCTTGAATTTCTTTAGATCGCGGCATGATGTGTTTACTTTAAGCATGCTTTACTTTGTCAGACAGGTTATATTTAAGTGATTTCTTGATTCAACAGGTCTGGCAGTAATCAGGCCTGGGTTTGGCAAGTGATATTTAACTCAGCTTTCTAAAATAATGTGGTTAATCACAGTTCTTTCATGATTTAACAGGAGGAGGCAATTAATTTTTAACATAGGGCCAGGTAGGTTTGGACAGCTTTTTTCCCTTAATAAATAAAATCATCATTTAAAAACTGCATTTTGTATTTACTTGCATTATCTTTGTGTAGTATTAAAATTTGTTTGATCTAAAATTTTTAAGTGTCCAAATATGCATGTTATGTTCTATGTTAACCAATTTTTCCCAGTTTCTGTTGAAAGCATTTTTTTCCTCCTCAGAATATATGGTACTTTTTTCATTACAAACATTTCTTCAAAAAAAAAAAGGTTCAATATATTCATTTTTTTTAATATAAATTCTGAGATATATAAATTACCACTTATTGCATTTGCAATACATTCTCAATCAAACGTTTGGAGTCGGCCAGATATTTTTAAAATATTTTTGAAAGAAGATTCTTATGGTTGCCAAGGCTGCATTCAAAAATACATTAATATTGTGTAATATTATTACAGTTTAAAACAGCTGTTTTTTTCTAATTGAATATATTTTAGTTTAATTTATTTCTTCAGTGTCACATGGTCCTTCAGAAATCATTCTAATATGTTGATTTGCTGCTGAAGAAACATTTCTTATTATTTTCAATGATGAAAACAGTTGTGCTGCTTAATATTTTTGTGGAAACCATGATGCATTTTTTTATTGATTTAATGCATAATTGCTGAATAAAAGTTCAAATTTCTTTTAAAGAAAAATAAAATGTTAATAATATATTATCAAAATTGTTGTTAGTATTGCTATAGCTTTCTTTTCTTTTCTTTTCTTTTCTTTTCTTTTCTTTTCTTTTCTTTTCTTTTCACCTGCCATTCAAAAGCCATTTCACTCTCTTTTTTAGTTCTCTCAGAGATTTCATGTTGACAATGATGAAGAGTTCATACAGTGACTGACTGAAATGCAGTGGCTCCTTATGTTTCTACAGTGCATCTGTGTAAGCTTGGTGTATCATGTCCTTCGGAAACATTTTGTCAGTCACAGAGTGAGAGCTTTAATGAAAGAGAGATTGTTTCAAGGACAAATGCATCTCTGTGTAGGTTATGTCTCTGCGGCGGTGTGAAGTGTTGGCTGGGGCGGCTCTGTGCAGACGGTGAGAGATGAGCAGGTATTCTGCTCAACGGCAAAGATCATTCCTCACAGCCAATTCTGCTATCTCCTGCACACAGGACCCACACAGCTGATTGTTTCTGTAGCTCAGAGGATAGCTGAGGGAAGACACACGCGCCATACTTGCATACACGTCTTTGTCAAGAAACATAAAAAGTCCTGGAATAATAAGAATGATATAAAATTGAAGAATTGATGTTGCACTCATGTGTGAAAAATGCAAACGAATGACTGACCTTCAAATCAAAGCAAGATTCTGTGAAAAACCAGCCTCTCTCCATGGGATGGCTTCAGCGGGCCGATCTCTCACGACGCCTGTGGCTGTGAAGGACAGTCATGATAGAGTTGTGATGAAACGTGGGTCTAGAGATCTAGAAGTGGTTCTCACTCACTATCAATGGAGTGAAATTGTTGGCCAGAACATTGGTAAATCTAAGAAGGGTATTTTGGATTTATGGAGGGAAGGGAAGTAGCACTTTTGTTTATGTTGTCACGTGATGTGAAAGTTAGTCAAATTTTTTTTATTTAGTTTTGATGATGATTTTCATTATGTAAGAGATACAAAATAGTGTTCTGCATGCAGTTGTTGCCAATCTTAGCCCTGCAAACTAATTAAAGAAATGGCTTACTCTTGAAAAAATAAAATAAAAAATGGTACGCTAAAAAAAAAATCTGTAAAATTAGGGCATAATATACTGTAAAATTTGAAGGAATTTTTGTTTTTTAGAGTTAATTTTGTGTTAGAGTAAATGGAAATGTCTGTAAAATGAATGGATAATGTCAAGTGCAATGAGCTGCCAGTACTTTTTATGTTACTTTACAGATTTATTTTTTACAGTGTGTAGAATTTTTTTTTTATTCAGGAATTACTAATAAATTTTACAATTAATTACAAGGAAACTGCAAATAATACATTGAATTTAACATGAAATTCTAAAGTAGAAAGACTGATTAGTGTTGTTTACAATTGCAAAAAACTTTTTTTTAAACTGTGCACAGAATATTAATAATAATTTTTTTTAAAAGCTTGTAAAATTGTATATAAATGGCCTAAACCTTTTAAAGTCTGACTGGCAATACATCAAAGAATATTCTGTCTTTGTACTTCAAAATGTTATGTTTAATCCAGTGTGTTACTTGCTGTTTCAGTTTAATAAATAAAAAATAACAATTTCTACACAATTTTTTAATTCACCCTAATATTTTACTCACCCTAATATTAAGAAGCAAGTGTGAGAAACAAACTGAAGTTTAAGTTAAAAGACTTTGCTCCTGCCATTTTTTGCTTTAAAATGCAGATTTTGATGATGATTATCATTGAATAGTAACATAAATTTAAAGGGGTGGTTGACTGCTTTTCTTCTAGGCTTGACTGTGTTTATGGGGTGCAGTCAAACATATGTTCATGCTTAGTTTTTTGAAAAACGCATTATTTTTCACATAATTTACCTCTATTCCACACCTCTCTGTCCCTTCTCTGATAAACGCCCAGATTTCTTCCTGGTTTTATGAAGCCCCTCCTTCAGAACTACGTGATGGGCTCTGATTGGTTAGCTGGTCCAGTGTGTTGTGATTGGCTAAACCGCCTCTACTGCGCGTCTGAACGTCCCACCCCTCAGCTCAG
>JAFVLL020039224.1:0-22677 GCA_021397915.2 Tor tambroides | reverse complement strand
GACGTTCTGCATCTAAATAAACGCAATCCTTTTCAAGAAAAAAGAGACAGAGGCAGCAGTTGCGAATGGGGTGGCCAACCCTAGTCCCGCCCCTGTGTTAATTGAGTTAAATATTTTTAATGCGTTAATCTGAAAAAATTAATCGCATGCGTTAACTAATGCGCTAATTTTGACACCACTAATATATATGCGATGTGCTTGCCTTGCATTCTAATCATTATAAGCATACACTTAAAAAAGTTAGCCAACATAGACATATTTACTAAAATTAACTAAATCAATAGGCAGTGACCAATATAATAAGGACAAACTCAGTAGCCTATTACAAACAGAATCCCTCAAATAAAAGTTAGTTAACATAAGTCAGCACGTCAAGGTTTCGTTCATGGCAAGAGCTCTGCGCATCCATGTTTGAACACACTTCTCGTGTATGAAAAATATCTGTACACATAATCACAAGAAAAGCCTGATGTGTACTGGCAACTATATATGTGACCCTGGACCACAAAACCAGTCTCAAGTCGCTGGGGTATATTTGTAGCAATAGCCAAAAATACATTGTATGGGTCAAAATTATTGATTTTTCTTTTATGCCAAAAATCATTAGGGTATTAAGTAAAGATCATGTTCCATGAAGATATTTTGTAAATTTCCTACCGTAAATATATTAAAACTTTATTTTTGATTAGTAGTATGCATTGCTAAGAACTTCATTTGGACAACTTTAAAGGCAATTTTCTCAGTGTTTTGATTTTTTTGCACCCTCAGATTCCAGATTTTCAAATACTTGTATCTCGGCCAAATATTGTCCGATCCTAACAAACCATACATCAGTGGAAAGCTTATTTATTCACCTTTCAGATGATGTATAAATCTCAATTTTGAAAAATTGACCCTTCTGACTGGTTTTGTGGTCCAGGGTCACATATTATTTAAGGGTATTCTATTAGGGTATTAATACAGAATCTAGTTTTGTTGTCAAGTAAGTTTCATTCATTATATTTTCCCTAAATCTGTATAAAATTTCATACTGCTTAATAGCCTATAAGCAAGCTTAATTGTTATATACCAATTTAACATAGAATAAAACTAAAAAGATTTGTGTAGGTAAAAATATATAAAACAATGTATTATTTTTAAAATGCAACATGAACATTACATTAATTTAAACATAGCTTTTTTTAAGAATATAAAGCAAAGTATAAATGTGCCAAAAAATTAAATTTAATAGCATAAACAAGTATTTCCAATGTCGACTAGCAGCAGCAGAATTCGACAGAATTCGAAAGTCGACTAGTCTCACACATCCCTTTTTCTTAGTAAAAAGTACACAGATATTATCTGCAGAACAAAGTTTAAATGGAGTCTGCATGTTAATCATTAAATTAACTCCAACTGTGGAGTAAAAAGAAGCGCGATAATAAAGTGTGCGTGTGTGTGTGTCTGTGTGTCAAAGGGAGGACAAAAAGTGCTTCTGGAGTTGGAATATAGAAAATTTCATGTGGATTTCAAAGGGTTTCTGCAAACAGACGCTGGGGTTATAAAAGCAGTTGAAAGAGACACATGAGCACAATACACACTGCAGCTCTCTCATACGCACACAGTCGCAGTGCTCCCCTGCATTATGGAGCGTCTGGCACCTGCTGCTGCTGCTGAGACTGGCTGACCTTCAGAGAGCCAAACAGAAAGAATGAAAGAGGAGAGCATCTGTGTGTGAGAAAGGCAGACACACAGAGATAGTGAGTAAAGTTACCTGGCTATGTCTCCCCTATAGAGGGATTTGTATTCCCAGTTGGCACGGTCAGCTCTTCTGTCAATACAGAAGGGGGAGTCAGCGGGGGTCTGGAGGTCATCCAGCCACACAAAGGTTTCGCTCACCCGAACTTGAGCTTCCTCTCTGTAGCCAAGAAGATGAAAGACAAGGACATTAAAAACAACACACACCATTATCCAAAAATCCAGGGTTAAAAGTGTCTTAAATAGACAGTCCAGAATTATGGTTGATGTTTAGTGCATTTCAATGTTCCAAAACAATGCAAAGAACAATCTTTGTAAGGTACTATTTTCCCAAACTGAAATTACATGCCACAAAAAGACACATCCTGCTTTTGTTGTGTACAGAATAACTGCGTTATCGTTCTGCTAAATTTCTACTTTAATGTTTAGTGGAAGAAAGAAAGTCATACAGTTTAAAAAAGCATGAGAATGAGTACATAACGACAGGATTTTCACTTTTGGGTAAACTGTCCCTTTAAGAGATTAAATGTGTGAAGCCTTTTAAGCCTGATATAGATGTAAGTGGGTACAAAGATCAGAGACTGACTGTAGATCAATGTACTGTGGGATTTTTCCATGAACACACCTGTCAGCGTTCTCCTTTTTTAACAGGTCGCTGGGGTAAACTGTGTCTGATTCAGATCCACTGCTCTCCGAGTTATATCTGTTCTTCTTCTTGTGTTTTTTCTTCTTTTCTTTCTTTCTCTTCTTCGATCTGCCATGACTATCTTCTCTCTCTTTACGCTTCTGCTCTCTGCAGACATAGAAAAGGAAGTTCACTATGTCCTCTGATAAACAGACACTCTGCAGAAATATACCTTTTACAGTCAAGTTAATATTTTTATGTGTTTAAATATGTATGTGTGTAAATATTTATAAAACTCAGTACTGCATTTCAAGCCTGGTCTATAACTGGCATAACAGTACTATATTAATGTACATGCATATTTAGTTATGAAAATCAAATAGCCATTAAAAGAAACATCATGTATGATTTACTTGTACATGACAATACATTTACTTGTACATGTACATACATTAATTTAACTTAATACACTTTAATGTTGGAAGGAAAATGAAACATTTAGCTCAGCTTCAGCCTTGGTTGAATTTCATGCAAATTTTATGTATGTATGTATGTATGTATGTATTTATTTATTCACAAGATTTAGCTTGAATCAAACAATAACTGACAGATCTCATTTTGTAATCTATTAGGTAAGTTCTTTAATCACACATTAAGTTCCACAGGTGACAAAGTGAATTTATTCAGTGATTAACTGCACTGCGCTTTAAGGATCAGATGACCTTGTGCCTGCTGGTTCTTCTGCCTCTGCTTGCACTCTATCTGTGGCCCGCTGGTGAGTCTTCAAAGCATCTTCTGTGCTGAAGCTCTGATTACTCAGCCATTCCAGATCTGCTGGAGCTGAGAGAAGAAACATTCAGTCAAACCAAATTAGCTCTGCTGGCCTCTTAAGAAGTGAATAAATCAGTCAGTCATGACAGATAGCCTGTCCAAATAAAGCAAAACCTCAGAGGAGCCAGTGTTGGGTGTAACGCGTTACTGTAATTAAATTACTTATCCACAGAAAAAGTAAAGTAAGGGATTACTGTTCATTTTTAGGTAATTTAATTACAGTTACTTATAAAGTACTTGCGTTACATATAGTAAATAATTTCAACAGTTCTAAAATCAATATTGAATTTGAAATCTAAATGTACCGCCTAAAAACCCTCCGGGCGCCGGCTCGTTCACTTTCAGATTTTCCTGATTCACAGAGAAACCTTAAATACTCAGATACATATAAGACTAAAATCAATAGAATCTAAAAAGCTTGAAGTGTCTACTTTTAAATGAACGAATTCAAATCAGAAACTAATATTTCTGATTATGTAATCCCTATGAAAGTAAAGCGAGGTACAGTCTTTCCCGTATCTGAGCTCATTATATGCAGTCACCTGTGCGCAAACGCCCTCACCTAGATACAAAAAATAAAAATAGATAAAAAAAAAAAAAAATCAAGATTCATCTAATTTTCATCATTTTTGAAAGAAGACCTGCTATGAGGAATTTACCTCATAAGAACAGCGCGATCTGACATGGCTTTATTCAGCAGAGAAGATCATTTCTGTAATTTATTCTTACCTACATTAGTTAACGTGTTATTTTACATAAACCTGTACGGATTTTACTAGTTGGGCTTTTCCTGAACATCTTGCCAAACTGAAATGTATTGTTTAACTTTTAAGCTTTTTTGTTATTCAGATATTTTGCAGAGTATTTCTATTTGTTAACCAAAGAAGGTTACATTTTTTATAAAAAAGTTTAAGTATTACAGTTGTTTTAAAGCTAAAAGGCTAAACTATTCTATGTTTGACTCAAATTGAAAGAATAAAGAGTTTAATTTCTATTAAGGTTTATAGGGATTTTAAGATGTAGCCTAATTAGCGATTTGAATAATTAAGTTACTTGTTGAGTAACTAAGTTACATTTCAGACAGCGTAATTAGTAAAGTAATTTAAATACAATATTGATGTAATTAGTAACTGTAATTAATTACTTTTTGAAAGTAACTTACCCAACACTGAGAGGAGCGCATCTGATGTGATTCGCACGCAAAAAAACTGTTTGTTAAAGAGGGCTGATTCCCTTAAACAGTGAGAAGGATAGAAGCATGATGCTATCTATTATTCTGTGGAGAGCCTGGGAAGGAGCCAGATGCACTGCTGACCTGGCCGATATTCTGCACAAATTCCCCACGCCAGCAGAGGTTATTTGCATGCAAGAGCAGTTTGTTCTTTTCTACTGTACTCAATGTGAGAACGGTCCTTTACCAATAATTTGATATTGATTAGTTGGGATGTGTGTCTTCATCTAGCTTATTAAGTGCTCAAGATGGGATCCACTCAAACAGAACGGCTGACTGATTACAGTGCGCTGAACTGCAGCCAAATCCATAAAGGTCCAGTATTTGGCATACAAGATCATTTGTGATTGCAGAATATGTGCTAGTTAGTGGTGCATATAATCATCACTCCAGCTATTGCTCACTTTGAACAAACCCTAAGTATTAAACTTTGCAGTGTAACTTGTCACAAATGTTTGTGTATGGACATAATGACATTTTTCATACAAAGGCAAAAAAAATTTCCAGACAAAGCAAAATTCTAGTATACCATAACAGTGCTAAAATAAAAACAGGAAATAGTTCCTAACATGATGCATAATGTTTTTGTACTTTGAATGATTTACATTTTAGAATAATCCATGTGGGACTGTTTTTATATTTTAAGAGAACTGAGTAGCAGAGATGCTTCAGAAAGGATTTAGTTCAATGCAGTACTTTCCAACAGATTCATCACAAATCACTGATATATAAGTATAATACTACAGATGACCTAAAATTAAAACTTAAAATTTAAATATAAAGGCCGTTACGCACATATTATTACTGTTAATCAACGTGTAATGCAGCTGCACTCAGTTACAGTAAACCATGCAGTATTTATAGTAATAATCAGCACAACCCTTGGCTTTCTTTAATGCAATGCACCTGACCTGATTCTGTATGAATACTGCTCTGAATACAGGTCAGAGAGAGCCTACCTCTATCCCCAGTAGAGCTCTTATTGCCTGACAGTCCAGCGCAGGACGGGAAAAGAGCCATGTTCCTTCACACAGATCAAAACAGACGCGCGCCGGTTACGTCATCCGCCTGCGACCTGGAAGGAAAGCATGCAGTGATGAAAAGACTCATTTCTGCAAATCGGTTCTTTCGAACAGTTTTTCTTAAAGAACCAGTTCCAGAAATGATTCAGCAATTTATTTATGTCATGACATAATTATGACATAAATGCAGGTTCACAAAAAGAGTCATTTACCACCTAAATATAATTTACAATAATACAATTCACAAACAATAATAAAGTTCATCTTCTACCTCAAAAAAGTTTTAGTATGGTTAAAACAACTCTATTTCTTATGCGTGTTGTGATATAAACACATCACACAGGCCGTTTAATTTGCGATATTCTTCCTGCTATTATAATACACTTATTCAACGGTTCTCAGCACATTGCGAATAGGACATGCTCGGCAGACTCTTCTCGGTTTAATGAATCAGTGATTTGTTGATTCGATAATTGCTCGAACTGATTCAGTCCACTGCGTGAAGGAATCGTTAAACTTTTCTGGTTCTGCTGATTTATTTAAAGGATTTTAGGAAAGACCTGTTACCTGGTATCGTTAAGACCGCTGAGGGAAAATAGTTGGGAAAATATTTTCCATGGCATTTAAGACATTGTAAGCAGTTTTATTGTACAGTAGATTAAGAACAAAAAAGTTCATATAGTAACAGTTTGGCAAAAGTTTACTGCATATATTTAACAAAGGATTGGTCCTAGTAAGTGAAATTCTTTTATTATTATCATAACACCTATATATTTATTTATTTATTTCTGTTGCCGCAACCTTCATTTCACTCTGTTTGAAGTGTTATTTATTTTTAAATCTGTGACTGTGTCCAATTCGCTTTATATATATAGACAAAGAGCACAGCACTTTGTGCTTACCATTGCTTTCTAGAAAACTCATTTAAACCTTAACTTTCTGGATGTGAAGGAGTCTCACGGTGAGTCTATAATATGAGATCTGATCCCGGGAGAGAAATTTAATCAGCCCTGTCCTGTCTAACCGAAGGGCTTGTTGGCCCGCCGGTTCCAGTGCTGCTGCGTGATCCGGGACACACTGAGCGCAATGGCTTGACGCATTGCAGGTCTAACGTAACCAATCAGAGACGCTGTTACAGTCAAGAGCGGATTGCAGGTCTCAGCTGGCCAATCATAAAAGCTGTGACATGCTGAGCCGAAATCTCTCTAGCGTCAACAAAGACAGAGGACTTGACGCAATAAGTAATATTCCGACGAAAGAAACTAGTGCCTTTTAGAGAAGTAGTCCCTCAAGATGTAAAGTGTTCTTGGACTATTTTTAGTACTGTGACCCTAAAAAATTATTACACTGGATGTCGATTTATCCTTAATTTTTATATATAGATTCTGTTATTTTTAATGAATAACTATTTCATTTGTGTCTTATATTCCTCAAATGTATTCAAAACATGTTAATTCAAATTGGTATGATAAAGAACAGAAATAAACTTCATTTATAATATTATATTAAAACATAATTATTCTCATGTTTTATTTATTTGTTTGTTAGTGAGCTTTCAGTTTCAGAATTAAACAACTTTGTTCACTGGGAATTCTGGTTAATTAAGAGACCATTGGAATGGATTTTTCTCTTTGACAAATGACTTTTAAATGTTTTTTATTATAATACTCTTCTTTCTGTACATATTTCCATAACATACACCACAGTTTTTGCTTAGTTTTTGCCTCTAAATATTCACTATATTGAGTGAATTTACTTTAGATTTTAGTCAGGCCAACTTCTGTGTGTTTCTACACAACTTTTTGCAGAACATATTCATTTGCGGGAAGAATTAGAAGTATGTTTTTTAAATGATCCCATGTTTTTATCTGTAAAATATCTTTGTATGTTTTTCTTACAACAATAAAGTGAAAATTAAATACTGGACACATGAATTTTAGTGATCACAGTGTGCGTATTACTTATACTGCATGTTAATATAATTAGTACAATAGGGCTAACAATAACAGTGTATAAATTGCTCAAAGAAAAAGTACATATTAAATACAGATTGTACATATATCCTGCTTACTAATATATTGAAATTATTTAATGAGAAAATGCTAATTAGTGCACTAAACTTGCATTATTAATAAATAATATTACTATTAATAAATAATATTAAACCTGTTAGTTTACATATAAAACATTTACTTGCAGTATACTGTAAATATGCTGTTTTCCATCAGTGATGACAAAAAACTGTATAGACCTACCAGAGAATGTCAGATTTAATGTACTTGAGTACATATTATACATAATTGTACACGTTACATATGCATATTACATTCTACATATTATATATAATATTTCGCTATTAGTCTACATTTTTCATTAACAAACACTTCCTTCTGAGGTGGCTATGATAAGTAGGTGGGCGGGGCTTATGACTGCTCTATGCGGAAGTGAGTGATAGGGGTCCGTACGGCGGAGGAATACACCATTGTATATAGTACCGGATCACCTTCAATACTCTGCGAGCGACAGTCGCACGGTGGAGCTTTAACTGAGAGCGGAGCATCGCTGCAGTCTAGCGTAGATTAACAAACCTACTCCACTCTCCACCCTCAGATATGGTACGTATAAGCTTTTATCATAGACTACTCATTTATAAACATGTGCATGTGTTCATATTTTATGTATTTAACGCATTGCGTTTATTATATAGACATGACTAACCACCTGCCTGCCTCTTCTGGGCTCGTGCAGCAGCAAATTTTATTTCATATGCATTAGACTCGGTTCTGTATTTCATTGCACTTCGCAAACGATGGTTGCGTCTGATTATTATTTTGAACGTGTTGCAGTATTATTGATGTCATAGTGCGGCAGGAAATGTGACATACGCGTTTTATTATGGTGTGATGTGCTGGACAGCAGCAGACAGATGATCAGTGCTCACGTTCTATTTAATAAGAACACATTGTGCGCTTGCCTTTGTAATTGATATGTTTGAGACAGTATTTGCTTTGCTTTAGCGAATGATTTTGCTATAGACATCACTGACAGCCACTGTAGAAAATCAGGCCAGTCTGACTAAAGAGTAAAGAAAAACCTTAAAGAAATAATTCACTCAGAAAATGTAAATTCTGTCATAATTTACTCTCACTACGTCGTTACAAACCTGTAGGACTTTTTTTCTTACCTGGAGAACAAATCGAGATGTTAGACAGAGTGACAGCATCAGTCACCATTCAGTCACCATTCACTTTAATTGTATGGAAAAAGATGCAATGAAAGTGAACGGTGACTGGGGCTGTCAGTCTTCTTTTGTGTTTCACAGAAGGAAGATAGATAAAAATGATGACAGAAGTTCAATATTTGATTGAAATATTTCTTGAAATGTTCAGACTGAGATGTTTAAGCAGCTGACATGTGGGTTGTGTTGACTGTGGTTGACCATTGTTTCATTTTTGAAGAAAAAGCATTATTACATATATTTATGACCGTGTTATTATCTTAGCTGCTCTTTTATTAGGCTTTTTAAAACTATAATTTGCATAACTGTCAAATCTGTCAAAAGTAAGCAGGATTAGGACCGTACCTTGGCTTTATTTATTGGTTTAGGTTGGCAGAAACATATTTGATTCATTTTGGGCTCTACTGACTTGTTGTGAAAGTAACAGGTCTGTTTGTTATCTGGGCTCTGGGCTTGAATATTTCCCCTCGTAAGAGCATGAAACAGAGTTCATAAATCGTACAGCTGGATACCCAACAAGAAAATAAACAAACCTTTGTTTAAATGGTGCATTTTAGCTCAAGAAGGCAAACATTGTTCGTGAAGCATGGAAAGAATGTCCTGAGTGAGTTCAACAAAGTCAATGCCGACTCAATGAGTCCATACAAACGCTTCTGCTTCAGTTTTTCCACAGCACAATGCCAGAAGGCTGAGTATAAATCTTTTTTTTATGGACTTTATTTAAGCCTGTGCTGTTTGGTGAGAATTATCTCAGTTCCGTGATGAGCTATGAATGGCTAGTTGCTGTGTGAGGTGTCTTGTTTCCTCCCTCGAGTTGCGTCTTCAAGACCTTCCTGGCCACGATGCAGCTCTAGTTTCATTGTCCTGCCTGTATGGGTAGTCGTGCCATGGGAATCAGTGAGGAAAATAACCATGTTTTTTTTCACCCATCATGTAGAACGGTCTAGAAACAGTCTGCACTTCTTCATACTGGAAGCTTCTCTGAAATGACAGTCATGCTAAACTGCTTGAATGCTACAACAATAACTACACAAATATATAAGAAAGAACTTATTGGGTAACTTGGTAGCTGAAATGGACAGATTAGCCATAAACGAATGGCTATTTCAGGGCTTGCTGTCTTCACAGTACACAGTTGGTTTGGTTCATAAGGAAGCTGCCTTCACAGTTGTGGTCATGAGTTTATATTCAGCCATCTTCCTGTCTTAGGTGCTAAGTTGTGGGTATATTGGTGTTCATTTTGTGAAGAGAGACAGTTACTGGAACTAGACTCAGTAGAGTGTTTGCATCTGTCAGTATGATGGTTAAGGGCCTTGGGGACTCCCTGTTAACATGGTGTGAAAGTGGCAATACCACACTCATTATCGTACACTGGGCGTCCCGAGCACCAGGCCAGCCTTCTCTCAGCTGCTCCTGCCGCTTGGTGAGTCCTAAATCAAGGCCAGATTCCAGGCAACATTGCGCAGCATTTTCAGATCCAGGCCAAATTCCTGGCAGTGGTGTGCAATGTTTGAAGCTTCGCTGGATGGCAAATAGCCTGGAAGGCTTCCAGTAGAGGTACAGGATCCTGTTCTCCCCCATCAGCTGGAGAGAAGAAATTATCCTTTATGGACAGGGTCCATGGGGAATCTGCGGACGGTGCATTTTCCACATTGATTTTTGGGGGGAAAGAGGCTGAAATGTTTATTAAATGAACACACATTTGGATATTGTTACAGATTTCCAGATTAGTTTTGATTCAATTTGATTAGATTTGCTTCAACATGATTCCAGTTCTGATTCAATTCGACTACGATTAACTTCATATATAATGTCCATTCTCTCTCTAACAATGCTGTAAATTATACAGGGCAGTGTTTCAAAGTGATTCAGACCAGCCACTATTCATTAATTATTAAAGTCGCCATGAAATCCAAATTGACAATTCTAATTTCTTATGAAATCTTGCGTTGTTTATTCTAAATGATTTAACCATGCACAATATTATATATGCATATTATTTAAAAAAAATAAATAAACAAAAAAGGAACATGTACCCTTTAACATGTAAACTTTAATCAGAAACATTAAAGTGCCCACCCAGGTGAGTTTTAATCCCTCCCCTCCAGCAACCTGTGACTGCATTAAACTATTTCAGCAATAAGTAAGCGACAAAGATCCAAATAAATTCCTAATGGACAAAATCAAGTTCTGTCCTACATTACTTTATCATTCAAGAAGCAGTATCATTTAGATGTACGTCACAATAAAGAAGAAAAGACAATCCCAATTTCCATTTCATGCTGACTTTTAAAAGAATTGCCTCTTAAGAGTAATATATTTTGGGAAGTAAGCTACCAGAGCCTTTTTTTTTGCAGAGCTCTGCGGGCACATATGGGACACTGCTGGTGCAACTGAGGATAGATGCGTCATCACTCTTGTACATATCATGTAAACACTTCAGACAACAAAGTTTAGTGTTGAAGTCATCATAAAATGGAATTTCACCCTATTTTCTATATGCATGTTATTGATCTTATTATGAATGATTCATACATGCATTTGTTTCTTTTACCTAATTTTTTAATCAGATTGTCATAACTTAATCTTCCAGTGAAACAACAGACTCCTCTGGTGACATATGCAGGACATTTCATCCTCATACACCCTGCCCCTATTTTATAATTGACCGCAAGTTCGCATTCAGTTCTGCCTCCTTCCAATCAGTAACTGAGGAATTGAACCAAATCTCACTTTCATATGCTTTCTTTTCAATAATACAGTTCACTCTGTACGTAGAAGACATGATCTGTAGCTACTTCCGACTTTAACAACCAGGGACTTGAATAAGGGTAAAGGGACATATCTTCATATTTAGGTTAAATTTCAAGGGAGTTATGGACAGCACGCTAATTGGAACAACATGTGCCGAGATGCCTTACACAACAGCATAATCATAATAGGGCAGGAAGGGACTTTGTAACTCTCCAGGTCATATTTTGTCCCTACCTGGATTTGAACTCACAATCTTTATGCTAGCAGCCCGGATCCTTACCCCTCAGGCTAACAGGACCCTTAGGGAGGGACGGGCAGAGCAAAATAAACTTGATCACAAGAACAGTGAGACAGGTGAGATAATGCATCTGCGCAGGGGAAGGTAAAACCTGCCATTGTGTTCGCAGGCGGAGAGAGGTGTTTGCACAATTAGCAGAGACGCGATGCCGCTCAGATGATCAAAGAGATAGAGATATAAACGCAAACCCAAGGCTGACTGTAAACTGAGATGACCGCAGGAGCAGGTGAAGTGATGGGTCATTTGATTTAGACAGACAGACCTTAATACCTTCCTTTGATTTGGCTGTCATTCTGTATACCTGCCGATCTACCTCCGAATTCATCCGACTTGAGTGACCTGATGGAACACACATTTGACTCATTTCAAATAATGGAAATGATCCCTGACGCTTGGCTTTGTAACCGTAGTGAGCTGCTGACGTTAAGCTTCTCAAAATCGGCCTAATATCTTGCTGAGCGATACCCAATGCGGCCTGGGAGGTTGGTACAGTAACACTGGCCTCAAGGGTCAGGTGAGCTCTCTCGGGGTCCGTTGTTCATCAGCCTGATCAGCCAGACTCACCGCTACGTGCTTCAGGTAACGTCTACTCACAAAGACCAGAATGCCTCCAAAGAGACCTGTCATCTACCCCGAGGAGGACTCGGTGTCATTATCCATGGTCTGTGATCTCCTCGACCAGCAGCAGTTCTTTTATAAAGAGCTGATCGAGCTACAGGAGAGAAACTACAAGTCCTTCCTGCAGATGCTAGTGGACTCCACCAACAGCCGCATTGACAGCGTGGTGCGAGATGTCCAGGATTTGAAAAGCTGTCTGCAGCACTGCCGGACTTATCTCGGGGATGTCAGGCGGCAAGGCGCGCAAAACGCCAAGCGGGCCGAGTGCCTCGCAGAAGGTCTGGTGATGGTCCGAGGAGCGGTGGATGGCCTGAACTCATTGAAAAGCCCCACCGCTGAGGTCAAACCCAGGAAAGCACCAGTTAAAATGGACAGGCAAGATGTAAAGAAGACTGATGGCTGGGACAATGAACCCAAGGCAAAAAGGCTGGTGGCTGATCTGACCGACATTCAGTTTGATGGGATAAAGGTGGTGTTATCAAGAGCTCAGTTTTTTGTGTGCCTTTGAATACATTTAGCTGTTTTCATTGTGGCCTTTAAGGGGATGTTAAAGTGGTACTTTGTCTAGTGTACTGGCATTGATTGGTTAATCAGGTTTCTTGAGTTTTCAAGCGAGTATCAGGAAGTGATGGAGCAGATAAAGTAGATGTTTTGCTTGTTAAGAAAGCTTTATGAAGAGCATTTATTGTTAGTTTATTTTGTATGGTTAAGGTCTTCTATTCATATTTTTGATGTTTTAGACTCTGGGTGTGCAGTGGTTTGATCTTGATTTTGTGACTATTGTTTTCCTCACGACAGGACATCTGTGCCATTAGGGTTTGCTCAGTTTGTAAAGTGTTTCGCACAATAAAACGATGAGTTATATATGTTCATGACACTCGTTTACTCATCACTTTTTTCCTTCTCCATTTCCAGGCTGATCAACTCACCGAGGAGCAAATTGCTGGTAAGCCAATCTGGGTGTGTTTGTGGTGTAAACATGCCCTGAATTAACTTCACTGTCAAGAATGAAAGTCACATATTAACTACTGACAATCAGTACACCTGCTCTTCATTCAGCCATATGATTCAGGAAAACTGATCTTGTGAAAATTAAGTTTCATATATGTGTGGTTTTAATGCTATTTTCATCTGTTTCTTCACAGAGTTTAAGGAGGCTTTCTCCTTGTTTGATAAGGATGGTGATGGTACCATCACAACCAAAGAGCTGGGCACAGTGATGCGCTCACTTGGGCAGAACCCAACGGAGGCTGAACTGCAGGACATGATCAATGAGGTGGATGCTGATGGTGAGTTGGATTCAGTTCAGACTTTAGAAATGCGACGAACAGTAATGTTATCTATCGTGATCGATAACATGAGAGAGTCACAGCAAACACTCTCCAGGATGCACTATACTATACTAACACTATACTGCCTACACTATGCTAACATTAAGGTTAAGGCTAGGAGTTAGTATTTGTTTCAGTGTAGTGTAGGCAGTCAACACTATGATTCAAATAACCAGTGAAATCTTTGGAATCAGCTACAGGGTGGGTTTGCACTTAACTGGTTTGGGAAAAATTTATTTTCTTTTTTATTAATATTTTTATATGACTTGATAAAAGATTATGCTAGGGACACCTTCCTATCAAGAACTGGTGTTCTCTGTGATTAAACGGTTATCTTGTTTTGTAATTAGCTTGTGTGCAAGCAAGCAAGCTTTCAGATAACACCAAATGTAATACGCCTGGGATGCTTCTCCTGTTACAGTAATTAGTGTTCCAGTATGCAGTGGTGTCTTTACAGAGTGTCCTTTAACGCTAGTGTCATTTTAACATGTCGGTAGGTCACGCAGAGCGCTCTGGGTTTCTGATATACTAATTATTTACTGATGGGATTGTGTGGTATGGAGTCATTTTTGTAGGTCAGACAGCAGTAAAGCCCATTGAATAACAGCAGGTAATAAAGACCTCATGGAATCCTTTACATAATCCACTTTGGCAGTGTTGGCGATGGAATTGAGAGAGTGTTTGTGAAGAGCTCCAGCGAGAAGAACATGCAATGTGAAGAAAAACACAAACACACACACACACACACACACACGTCTACACCCACATTGTCAGATTACACACGCAGTGTGAACCCTCTGGGAATGGCTGTAGTGATCATTTTCACACACGCATGCACACAGGAGGAAGTCATATTTGTCCCGTGTAATGGAAATATCCCACCTCAGCTTGGTTAAAGCTCAAGGGAATAAAACACTCATACAACACAACACTTGAAAAACCCAGAACTGTAAACATTCCTCATTTAGAATCAAATTAGAAATGAGAAAAGTGATAAATGGCTGATATTAAAATTCTGCACTGTTTTGTCTAAATAAATTCAAATTAATCATTTTAAATGCTAAAAGTAAATTTCAGGCATTGCAACATTTACAGCATGAAAAGTGTATATTCATTTTGAGATTGCTAAAGATTACTAGTGTTTTAAAAATTAACAATTACATATTAAAACCACCCGATAGTAATTAAGAAACTCTATTATTGATATCCTATGTGTCCACAATTCAATTTATCTCGCAATATAAGAATATAAACATGATGTTCATTCCTGTGATCTTTCCCGTACAGTGTTTACAGTGCATCCTGGAGAGTTTTTGCTGTGACTCTCTCAACTCGGACTAATTCAGTTCAACAAGATGACACTCAGACACACTAAAAATGTGTTATTAGACCTCATTACTCCTCATTGAATGCCCTTCTTTTGTCCTGCACTCTACATCTGAGTTTTTCAAATATCCTGGACCAAATCTGTTTATTCTTTCTCTGTTTCTTTCAGGTAATGGAACCATTGACTTTCCCGAGTTTCTGACAATGATGGCCCGGAAAATGAAAGACACCGACAGTGAGGAGGAGATCCGCGAGGCTTTCAGAGTGTTTGACAAGGTCAGTGCTGAAAAGAGAGCATTGTGGGAAGATGATGTTTTTGCTACCATGGAAAGAGTGAGGAGGCAGGAAAAAACAAACCAACCCTTGGAAAACTAAATAACAAGCCCTTGTTTCACGTAAAGCTGCAGCTGGTTTGAAGGGATTCATTTGAAGGGCACAGATATTTCCACAGTCAGACATCTCTCCCTGCAGGTTTACTGGGACATTTGATTGTCAAATGTTTAGGAAAAATCATCATTGAACTCTGTTGCTGCCACTTTTATCTGTATTACGCTTCCACAATACGTCATTACTGTTTTGAAAGTCACCTACTTTGGATTTAGTGGTTTAATATTTTAACAGCATGACACGGCTGACTCATTGATCCTGTCTGTCTGTCTCTGGCAGGATGGGAACGGCTACATCAGCGCAGCAGAGCTTCGCCACGTCATGACAAACCTGGGTGAGAAGCTAACGGATGAAGAGGTGGATGAAATGATCAGAGAAGCTGACATCGATGGCGACGGTCAGGTCAATTACGAAGGTACGATGCAGCTGTGTGCTGAGATTACCCGGAAAGGGTCGCCGTTTTATGCAGATTAAACGTTGCTTTTATAAATTGCCACTTCAATTACAATAATGTAGTTTGGATTTGGATAATGCAAGGTTATTTGCGTGTATATACAAAAATGGCAGTCTGGAAACTAGTAGATTTTGTGCTTTGTTGTGATCATGAGCGTCATGTCTGATGTGTCCATCTCTCTTTCTGTCCACAGAATTTGTACAAATGATGACGGCAAAGTGAAGCTCTTCTGTTCTCTCCTGACCTCTTTAGAAGACAAAAAAAATCAGTCAAATGTTTTACTTACCTCTTACGCAAAAATATTCATTTATTCATACTGTTTCTGTATAGAAAAAAACTGAATGTTAAAAAAGGAAAATGTCCATATATAGAAAAAATATATAAAAAAAATAAAACAACAAAAAAAAGACAAACATAAATGACCTGCATGTACTGGTTAGTGGTCCTGTTCCCAAAGAACTGCTTAGACATCTACAAAAAGATCAATCAATTAATCCTGATATCAAACCTTCAGAAACTAAAGAAAAAGCATCTGGTGAACTGCTTAACTGGTTCCATTTGCTAGTGGCGATGTTTGGGCTGGCCAATCATCTTCTACTTCCTGTTTCTGTTCTACATGCATGCAGCTTGAGTTCAGAGCCGCTATCGGGGCGGAAACCTCAGCGATGTCTGTCGGAGCGTTCTGGGGGTGAATCTAAAAGAGGTTTGAATATGGTTTGGGGGGCGGGCGGGTTTTCGGAATCTGCATAGAGGACGAATGAATGGGACCTTTGCAGTTTGCTTCAATAACTAAATAAAGAGATATTTTTAAGAAAAATGAGCAGTTAAGAGATTTTAAACTATGTTTGGCATGTCAGGATATTTGGAGTTTTGTTTCTTTGTGCATTGTGCCCGACAGTAGGGGCGTTTATCGGGAGGGAGTGGCTTGGGAGTTTCAGGGCGTGACCTTTCACCTTACGTGAAAGCGTTTTTCGGGTAAGGGCAACGGTGACTGTACCATAAATGTTTTTATCTTTAGTTCTTCTCTGGGCTCTGACCGTGAGCATGTCGATTTTCTCTGGAGAGCGCAAACGAAGACTTTGGCCGCCAGGGGTTTGTTTCGACTGCCCACCTTCAGTTCTGTTTATGTTCATTCCAAGTTGTACATGCTCGTCTTTTGATTTTTTTTCCAATAAAAGAACATGAACTCGAAGCTCTCAACCTTGTTTGTCCTTTTTGTCATCCTCTACTGAAACGAACATTTAGGGAAGCTTTCGCAGCCAACCTACAGAAATCACCATGGCAACCACTCTCTTTCTGTACATCTCAGTATATATGTGTCATGTTGCATGAGCGCTGATCTATCCGAGTGCAGGCTTGAGCGTGTCTGTCTTTGGGGATTTTAGGGGTTGCCTGGCAACCTGGATCTATGGCTCTGGTGGATGAGGGGGATATCAAAAACCATGTGGGAGCTGGAGAAGAGACTCTGGAGAGATGGAGCGTGTGTGTGTGTATGTGAAAACCTACAGCTGATTAGATCCACCTCCTGTAGTCAGGCAGAGTTTATCCCTACAGCGGATCTACAGTATGTTCCTTTTTTACTGGAATTATTCATTGGCGTTTCTCCAGTTGAAGCTTTACCGTATCGTTCGCATCCGATTTAACGTGAGACTTTTGCACTCAATTTTCAGACTCGCTCTTAATTTACAGCTATTTAAAGCCTGAGCTCGGTGACAGTGTGCTCGGGGGGTGTGGAGATGATTGTGCATCTACAATGTGCTCAGCAGTGAGAAACAGTATACAGTGACAGGCGTGTGGGAGGAGAGAGAGAGTGCTAACAGCCCACGTCTCTCTGCCCTTCTGACTGATGAGCTGCACGTGGCCAAGCGTGTGTGTGTGTGTGTGTGTGTGTGTGTGTGTATTAAATGCATTATTTCATCCAAGTAGAAGAATCAGAGAATGGCTGAAGGCTTCAGAAAATGTTCAGCTGAATATGTAGAATATTCTGGTCGTTCGGTGCCTCTGAGATATGGCAGAATGTCTTTTCATGGTTTGGTTGCAGGCGCTGGTTGGTCACACTCTCTCTGTCCTCTCAGGCTTTATGGGAAAAATCTCTGAGCTAGAACAGACAAAATGTCTCATATAAACATAGCATGTTTAACACAGCTGAATGGCACCACACAGATACACATGTAGGGGATTCATAAAGTCTGAGACCACATTGAACATCTGGGTTTTTTTAATAAACCCTAGAAATATGTTGTTTTCAGTTTGAAAAAAAAAGTATATTTAAAAATATTAGTTATTTAAGACAGAATATCTTGATTTTAATATTCTTAAAAATATATTTAATATTCTACACTATTTCTAGGTCACTAACGAAATGTTATTTTTTTCAAATAAACTTACACTCCAATTGTTATTGTAATTTTTTATGATTTTTTAAAATTAGAAATACTTAGAAAAGCGTGTTCATTGATCTGGCTTATTTTGCATTTTTAATCTAACCAATATTTAGGCATTTTAATCTAATTTTTATAAGATTCAAGCAGTTCAAACAAATCATTAGTTTAAAAAAATTTATTTAAAAATATTTAAAACTTAAGAATATATTTAAAATCCAATTGTTATGCTGATATAATTTGCCAGATTTTTTTTTTTTTTTTGGTATTAAATTAAACAGTTCTTCTTGTTTTGTTTTGTTTTTTGGCATGTTTAATCCAAACATTTTTTCTCATTTTGTGTAAAAGTCAAACTTGAACTATTGGCAGTTCAATCAAATCAGTTACAAAAGATATTTTAAAAACTGCGGCTGATGTTACTTCTGCTTCGTTCATCCATTACATAATAGGATGTCAAATTGAGTGCTTCACACTGTGGGATATAATGAGCTAATAATAGTGTAACAAGTCATCCAAGTATTTTATGCATATAAAAAATGTAAATACTGCACACAGTATCCATGTATAGACAACCATGGAAGTGCAAAACATTTGTAAAGAGCTTGTTAGTGGTGGAAACAGATGAAATGTAATACTCCAACACATCCTATTGATTCCCTATCCTCCGAATGCAAAGTCAGTTGCCTGCAGAATGGCAAGTGAGCTTCAGTGGCCTGCTGAGACCTCAAGTGAGCACAGACAGTGAGACACACACATATTTGCTTAATTAGAACATATAATGCAGATCTATGTAGATATGAGAAGTTTCAAAATTCGATTCCAAATTCGCAGTGATGCTGAAATGACACACTGCAGCTTTAACTGCTCCAGGGGTCTAGTCGTGTGGCATGTTCTATTCCAAACACAAGCTTTCTCATGCTTGGTTGAACAGATTCCGTCAAATGCTTTTTACCTCTTAGGACCCAGGCCCCTCCTCCTCAGCAGTGCTGAATATACGGCCTCTGTCTAGTTTTCTGCTTCAAAGCACGCACATGGACGACACTCTAAAGGCCTGTCATTCACTCATTTACTCTGTATTCACACAATGACAATAAGGTCATCTTATCCCAACAGCTCCCTCCCGACCCCTGAGCTGGCAAATTATCCAGCAGAGTATTTTTAATTTATAACTGACCAAGGGGTCAGCACCTCCTCTACAACATTAAAAGCACATGCAGCTTCCCGAGAAGAAAACAAGCACTGCGGCCCTCCAGCTGGGCAAAGGGATGGGCGTGAGAGATACCAGACTATGTGTCATGCGCCTGTACAGAACAGCTCACATTGCAACATGGTATGAAATGTATTAGGAGCTTTTGTGATCTGTTAACAACCTGACCTGCTCAGATGAAAAGAGAGGGATCTCAACCAGGGGTACATGGAGGTGCCACAGGGGGTCTGTGGAAAACATAAAGTGGGAAACATTATTAAATTATATAACCAAATGGGAGGATTATATCTCAGTTTTACCATTAAAGTCACAATGTAATGGAAGTAGCAACAAATCTTTTCTTCTGTATTGTGACACATCTCAGAAAAACAGATTACTGAATAGAAAAAATGTAGGCAGAGAGTTGGATCAATCAATCAGTTGTTGATTGGATAGAGGCAGATCTGACATATATCACCAGAGAGAAGTCTGTCGTTTCACCGACAGTTATGACATTCTAATTAACATTTATGAGATAACTTTTTTTATAAAAATTAAACATATGCATGGATGAATTCTTCACAATAAGATCATTAAGATGCATTTAGAAAACAACTTTAAAGAAAATATTTTAAAAAAGATGTACACAACATTTACGTAAAAATATGTATGGATAAAATATTTCAAAATTAGATGATTAAGATATATATTTAGAAAACATGAAAAAATATATTCCAACTGGTCAGTTATCATACTGAGCAGTCATATATTTGTGTAAAACACCATTTAACTGTTCAAAGCAACTCATTTTCTACAAAACATGATCTGTAGTTTCTTTCCTCTCATGCAATAAAACGATTTAAATTCGAAATCTGAGTTTATCTGAGAAATATCCTGTCAATTTATTTATCTATTTAGTTTATTCACAATATAGTATGAGGGATAAAATACTGTCAGACGGTCATTATCAAAAAATAAACACTTTGATACAAGATGCCTTTGCTTCATAAGTCCTTGATCATCTTGTCAGACTTTGAAAAATTGCTGAAAATGTATACTCAACCTCAGGCCATTCAAGATGGAGATGAATATGTTTCTTCATTGGAGCATATTTGGAGAAATTTAGCATTACATCACATGCTCACCAACAGATCCTCTGAAGTGAATGGGTGCCGTCAGAATGAAAGTCCAAACAGTTGATGAAAACATCACGATACTCCACAAGTAATCCATACAACTCCAGTCCATCAGTTGACATCTTGTGAAGTGAAAAGCTGTGTTTGTAAGAAACAAATGCATCATTAAGGCATTTTAACTGGAGAAAGGAATATTGACTCATATTTTAGAGGGAAGTAATGATTTAAAGTTAAAAACGCATTAATGATAGATTTATTATTATTTATGGACTAGTCTTGTGGATTACTTGTGGAGTATTGTGATGTTTTTTTATTTTTAACGGTTTGAACTCTCATTCTGAGGGCACCCGTAAAACAAACTCATCTACAGCTGGTCTGAGTTTTCATTTCTTTTTTGGGCTTAACTATTCCTTTAAACCTTTGTAAAATGTGTCCATGTCGCTCATGTTTATCCTTAGTAAATATTTCATGTCAACACAACGAAATTGTGAATCTCCCAAACCCATAATTTGAGTTTATTTTCTGTGTGATTTTCTGTCACAACACGAAAGTCACACTCGTCGGTTGAGTTCGCGCGTGTGTTCAGGTTCTACTCCGCGGAGCATCACTGGTGCGCAGTGTGTGTGCGCGTTTGGCACAACTCCAGAGTGGTCTGGGAAAGACTCAAAGCTATCCGGAGCCGCGTGTGTGTGTGTGTGTAAGGTGAGGAAGCCCATATGGCGGAAGAAAAATGCACAGCGGGGGGAATGAGTACATAACGAGTGGGCTGTTTAAGAATGCAGTCATCAGCATTTGAACTGTTCCACCTAGAGCTTCCCTGTCTGTTTGTGAGGGAGTCCCTACTGCCAGCTACTGCCGCACCGTGGAACAGAGTGAGGTCATCCTACAGAAGAGGCGGGGCTTACTGATTGACAGGCTGCTCTGTGGGGTTAAATGATGCTGAAGTGAAACGCTGCATTAATATTTCACACACAAATACACGCTGCGGGGCAGCAACACATTGGCCACTGAAAGATAACAGGCTTGTATTACAGTAACAGGAGAAACCGAACACATACGTAAACACACTCTATCAAGCAGCTCAAAGGGGAGTTTGCAGTTCACACTTCACACATATATGGAAAGTAAAGGCTGTGTTGTTGATATTGTGAAACGCATCCACATTTAGAGCAGGTCACACTGAACAGCAGTTTTAAGATCTCAAAATAACTTGGGTGAGACATAGGCTAATGCCGTGACTGATCTATAGCTCCGATCCTTATTCAGCCTTTGAAGGGATAATTATTATAATTCACTCAAAAATGAACACTCTGTCATCATTTACTCACAGAGTGAAAAGTGAATGGGCGCGGCTGCTGTCGAGGAGAAAAAAAATACTATAAACTACCATGAAACTACTTCAAATTATTTGTGTACTACAGTTTTAATCTTCTGAAGCCATACAAACCAAATGTTTAATTAGTAAAACTGAAAATTGTCTCTATCACTCTCAAATATCAAATCGTCATTCGCGCTACGTTCAATACAAAGAATCAATCAACGATTCGCGTTGTTTTTTTTTTGGCATTTGATCAGTGGCGTAACTTGGTAATGGCGGGCCCCCGTGCAGGCTATTACGACGGGCCCCCTGGGCTGCACGGTTATGAAGCACATACAAACACAGTTTTCGTGACTAGAAGTGAACCCATATAAGCGAATTTGTGCCTAACCTACTTGATTTAGTCCAACTAAAATCAGAATCTTATCTCTTTCTTACATTAAATTGAACAATTCTCTTTGCGTGTCTCTCTCCAACACACACATGTAACCGCATTCCTCTCCGAGAGGCAAGAGAGCACGACCCCACCACTTTTTGCAACATCTCGCGGCACGCACGGTCGGACATACCTAAAAGACAGAAACATCTCCATTCGATAAGAAATTCGTTGGTCTGTGTTAAATAACAGGCGGTCTATGGCGAGTGCTCATTGCCGCTGTTATCAGTTCTCTCTTGGCGCTCGTTCACATTGCGCATCTTCACACAGACGATCGAGCGCTTCGTTCTGGTAAAAGCACAAAACAAAATGCACACAAACGTGTCCTTGCTCTTGATATACAATCACTGATGAACACCGCTTTGGTT